>JAQQSK010005852.1:0-14718 GCA_028658325.1 Potorous gilbertii
AAAAAAAAAAAAAAAAAAAAAAAAAAAAAAAAAGAAAAAAAACAAAGTTCTTAGAGGTTGTTACTGTCTGAAAGCAAAGTTTCCAAACCTTGGTGGTCATCCTCAGTCTTGCCTCCCAAATTGAATCAGTTGCCAATTTTTGAAATCTCCACAATATCTCTTTCATATGTCTACAGCTCTTTCTTCCTCCAAACCCCAAACTTTGGAAAGTCCCTGATCACCTCTCACATGCTGGAGTCTTTTAAATGATCTTCCTTTCTCAGGTCTCTCTCAACTCCATTCCATCCTCCAAAGTGATTTTCTTAGAGCTCAGGTCCAACTATGCCATTCCCGCACTTCGGTGGCTCTATATTAATACTAGGATCAAACATTATTTCATCTTTTCTCATTCTTTTAAACTCTGCATTTTTATAATCTGCATAAATATTAGCACAGTAATATAAGTAACTATACATGTACCAGCAAAAAGGGTTTACTTATGATGTAATTGATCAAAAAAGTTTGGAGACCTCTTCACTGTTCATGTTACCCTTGTAAAAATAAAAGATTTCAAAAAGTTTTTTTGTTTTCTTTTTAAAAAGTAGGTTGGACTAGTTCATTTCTGAAGTTCCTTCCAGTTTTAACATTCCATGTTCTGTCTTCTTTTTACTTCCCCCCACTGTCTCTTTATTGTTTTGATTCCAAAATACCATGTTTTGGCTACTTGGGGAAAAGAAGTTAGGAGTAGGCTTAGAAATGTCAGGTCAGCAAACTCAGAGTCTCTGTTATTGACTTTTGGCTAGGCATTTGAAGGTACAATATTTCATTGCTTTTAAAGGGGAAACTGAATTTCTAGAATTGCTGTCCTTTAGGGAACAAGTCAAGATAAATTTCATTCTATGTGCCATTGAACTTTGAAATTGGAATTGTCTGTTTGGAAATGGTGATGTTCCTGAATTTTCATGATGAATGGCAAAGATGGAAATCAACTGATTTTTTTTTATTTGTAACTTGTATCAGGTCGCTTAAACTGAATTGTTTTCTATATTACATTTAAAAACATAAATGTAGTTTGATTTGTGGAAATTGTACTGGGTTTCTGCTAGTCCACATTTTAAAGAATTTGGATTAGTCTGCAAACAGTACAGTTCCATAGAATAATGACTGATGGACCCAATTGAATCTCAGTGTCTTCCTGAAATTCAATTTTCCTCTACAGTCTCTTGATAAGATATTGTTATTATGACTATGTATTTGCAGAGTCAGGTGCACAGTTCTGCAGTGAAGGCAATGATCAGTCAGACTTTGAGGAAGTCCCAGTACCTTAGAATAGCTTGCCTTATTCATCTTATTATTTTAAGGAAGATCTTTTTATTTTTAAGACCAATTTGTGTATGCATATTTTGCTGTTATTTATGAGCTAATATCGAGAGAAGTTCAAATTAGAAATATTTAATGATAGTACTCTTTTTGAGAAGAAAAACAAAGTATTTCATAAACTTTAGCTTTAGCAAAAGAAGACAATGTGAGTTATGAATCTTTGTAAAAGAACATAGATAGTTGACCAGAAAACAGACAGATTTTCTCAGGAGCAAAACTAGGGTCTTAAGAACATCAACTTTATTAAATTAAGATGAACAAGTATTAAGTGCTACTGTAAGCTAGGTAATTCATCATGCAGAGTAGGGGAAAGGAGATAATTTAAAAATGGGGGGAGTGATGTCATAGAGTTTACTCATTGAGTTTAATAGCTGAGCTAACAGGTGATCTGTCTGGAAAACTGAAAGTTTAGGTGATTGTATGATAGAAACTGATGTAAATGTAGAGAACATTAAAGTTTGCAGTGTGCTTTTCTAAAGTGATCCTCATTGCACCCCTGTTAGGTAGAGTCCATGATGCCCATTCTGGGCTTACAGAAATGTAAAGTTATTTAGCTAAGGTAGTATAATTTGCATGTGTTAGAGGGATTCCATCCTTGTTTTCTTCTTTTTCCAAGTGTCTGACTTTTCACCATGCCATGTTCACTGATGCTGCCTTTTCCTATTACCAGCATCCCAAGGTGATCTCTGGTCTTTGGCCCAGGTGACTTCAGTTAAGGGGGTTAATTGATGTGTCTCCTCTAGTCATATCAGTTATATTGGAAACTGAGTGATGACAAGGTCAGGGAGGGTCATTGACTAGTGGCAATGACAGTTCAAGGAAAAAACATCCTTTTTCCCTTGTCATTTATTTCTTTTTGATTTCCAGAAAAGAAATGAGTCCATACCCCACAAGGTACTGCACTCATTCCCCTCTCCCAGCATCCTCATGGTGCTGGCAGGCAATTGTCAGTAGGAAAGAAACACAGCTCTAGGTGATTGCATCTTTCATTGTTCAGTGGGGATAAGGATACTTAGCCTTGTCCCTTATATCCCTCAAGGGATTGTTCACAAATGCTTTAGAAGCAGAAGAGAATTTAGAGATTATATGTACTACACTTCAGTTTTTTTAAAGGTAACTTTTGTTTTTATATCACCTCTATTTTCCAGTCTATTCCAAAAAACATTTATTTAGCACCAGTGATGTACCACTAGGTACTAAGGTAAGCATGGGGATGCAATTATAAAAAAGAAAAATAGTCTACATACAATTTAAAAAGAAAAGTTTCCATTCTTTTCTGAATTCTTCACATTCATCATTCCTTGTAGTGTACCACTAATTCCACTACATTCTCACAACATAGTTTGTTTAGCCATTCTTTGTATCCAGTTCTTTGCTACCACAAAAAGTTCTTTCTATCCCTTCATTAGAGGTGGGTTTTGGCTTTTACAGAGGATGAACCTACTGCTTTTGTGGAATTTGCAATACATAGGCTAATTTCAACAGAGGTGTCCCAGTGACTGGGTAAAGGCAGTGACAGTGAACTGAAATAATGCCATAAATGTTTTTTATATAGACATACATATACACATATATACACATACACATATGTATATTTACATATTTATGCAATCACATATACATATGTGTATATATTATATAAGAATATTTTCTAAAGAATATTCCATATCCTTTATTACTGTGTTTAACTTCCCTGAATGTCTGGATCATTCAGGATATTTTCTGTTAGCATAGTTCCACATTTTTTCCATAGTATTTGGACCAGTGCACCCACCAACAACTTATCACTGTGTTTGCCATTCCCTAGAACTATTCATGTCTTTTGACAACTTATCTGTTTCAGACTTTCCATTTTATAGTGACAGAAACTGAGATCCAAAGAGGTAAAGCGATTTTTCTCAGTGCACAGAGTTAACTAAATATGGAGCTGATATTGGAACTGAAATCTTCTGACTAGCAGGCAAGGGATTTATCTATATCAGTTAACATTCAATAAACATTTATTTATTAAGTTTCTACTATATACTAGGCACTCTGCTAAATATTGGGGATACTTATATGAAAAAAAAAGAAGACAAGCCCTGCCCTCAAGGAGCTTATAATCCAATTTGTGAAGACAACACACAAATGGAAATGGAAAAGGTAGGGGCTGGCAGAGTTGTGAGGTGTTAGTATATGATATAATGAGCATCATGCTAGGGAAATCAGTCAGAAAATTTGCAAAGTAGTCTAGGTAGGTGAGATATGAGGAGATATCTGAGCTGAGTTCTTCCCTTAAATGGAGATTTGAAGTTCATGGTGATACTTGCAAGAAGGGAGTACCACTCTATATCAAGGCAGAAAGGAAATCTCTCCAAGAATGAATCCCTGTTTCCTATGTCATTTCATTTTTTAACTTTTATTTTTTATTGTGAACTTAATAAACAGCAAAAGAAATTAATATTTCTGTATACAGTATGGAACAGGACAAAATTGCACACAAAATTGCAAATCCCCGTTATGTAAATCTTGCTGTTTTTTTTTTTTAGCTTATAATAAATTCAACATGGAAATTTCAAATCTCCTTTAATTCTGTACTTTTCTCAAGGCAGTAGAAGTGAGTAGCCTCCTTTCCACTCTCACCCATCCTGCATTGGGAATCAAGAGCAAAACTTTGTAAGAAACTAAAATCTTTATAATAAAAAAGGAAACCTTTGTAATAAACCAAAACCTTTGTAACAAATAGCCAAAGCCTGATAAAAAGAAAATAAATGAATTAACAAATGAAACAAATAAATGAATTGATTGATTAATTTGCAAAGTCAAGCAAAAGAAATTCCCACATTGGCCATGTACAATTTTTTTGAAATTTTATTTATTCACTTAATGTTAATATTTTAATTTTAATTTAATTATGTAATTTTATCCTATATTTTGAATGTCATCTATCAGGGATGGATGGCAAACTTCATCATTAATCTTTCGGAATCATGTTTGGTCATTACAGTGATTAAAATTCTGCCATAAAATAGTTCTACTTGCTTCATTCTGTAACAACACATACAAACCTTCCCAGGCTTCTCTGAACCCCATCTCTCCTATAATTTATTGTAACATGATGATATTCCTTTATTTTCTTATGCCATAATTTTTAAGCCATTCCCTTTTTGATTGTCACTCCTTTGGTTTCTAGTTCTTTGTAATAACAAAAAAGTACTTTTATAAATAGTTTTTGTACATATGGGTCCTTTCCCTCTTTCTTTGAACTTTTTGGGAGATAGTAGCACTATAGCTAGATCACATGGTATGCATAGTTTAGTGACTTTGGGGGCATAGTTCTAAATTGCTTTCCAGCATGGATCGAGCAATTCATAGCTCCAAAAACGCTGCATTCTTCTATTATTTCCATCTCTGGTAATAAAGGTCCTGTCAATGAAGTGTCGCTTTGAAATACACCTTTTTTGTTAATATAGGTATCCTTGTTTCTGCTGTGTAGGCAATCTACCCAGATAGTCTCCCATGCAAAATCTTAACTTTTGCTTAGTGGTTTTCTCCATTGTCTTTGCCTAGCCATGTAAGAATAATTATCTGCTTTAAATAACATATACACACACAGAGGCATACAAATATGTACATATATACACAAGCATGTCTGTATACATAGATATCCATGTCTATCTGACCCTAGGTTGGTCTCTTATTCTCTTAATGCTCTAATTTCCTAAGATAATATATTGTAGAGAAGGTACCAACTTGCATTATTAGAGAGAGTTTCCTCATTTGGAAGTTCCCTATACCATGAAATTATATGTTCCATCCCTAGCTTATTGCTATTCATGCAAATGAGATGTTCAGTCTAGAAGGGACCCAAGACTTCATCTGGTCTAGTTCCATTCTGCCTGTTACCTTGTCATATTTATGTTTTATTTACATGGCATGTAAATAGACATATAAAAAAATACACTTCTGTTTTTAATACATTTAGTTTCTGAGTGCTGAGGTACTATTCTCTTTTTAACTAACTTGCCCCTTGGCATTTTGCCTTGCTCTTAATGCTATAAAGTTTAAATGATGTTTTCTTGATGTCTTGAAGTGTTTTTCAGTGTGCAGAACATTCAAATATTGATTCAGATTCTTTGCTATTGTCTACTCCTCGAACTGGGAGCTGCCTTCCTCTCTCAGCTTAAAAGTGTTCCAATATAAACTTCTTCTGCTAGCTGGAGACTTGACCACCCACAACAGACTTGAGGAGATGTGCAGAGGAGATTTTATTAAACTGATCTTTCACAGAATAAATGTGGAGATCCACAAGAGATGAGAGAAGGATCCCCAGAAAACTGGGGGCAATGAATGGAGTGATCCTGGCTCCTGCACTCCCTACCCTGCCTTCCAGTCTGCAGTAACACCTGAAAAGTGATTTTTCGGAGCTTTGTTTTCATGACCAAAAAATGTCTTTGGTGTATATGGATCTTGGGGTCAGTAGTTGGGAGGGGACAAAAAGAAGGACTTGTAAAGAAATAGTAAAAAAAAAATGTAGAAGAGACAGGAAGGTGTAATAAGATGAGCATTTGACCAGGAGTTTGAAGATAAACCATGATCAACATTTTAGTCTTGCTTAGAGAAAGCCACCTCTCCAGACCTCAGTTTCCTCATTTGTCAAGTGGAGTTGAACAAAATGATTTTTAAGGTCTGTTATAGCACTACTTGGGATTAGCTTCCTAGTTGCAGAGAGCAAATATTTTTAATAAATAATCTTGGTGTATAGAATCTCAACAATTTGCAAATACTCTTTCAGTGTTTCACTTGAAACAGGTAGAGAAGCAGATAGAAGTCAGGAAGACCTGAGTTCCAGTATAAACTGAGATACTTACTAGCTATGTGACCCCAGGCAAATAATTTAACCTCTGTTTGCCTTAATTTCCTCAGCTCTAAAATGGGGATATTAATAGCAGTTATCTCTAGGTGTTGTTATGAGGATCAAATGAGATATTTGTAAAGTCTTTATTTAGCACAGTGCCTGGCACATAGTAGGCTCTAGTAATGCTTATTCCTTTTTCTTTCAGTATTAGAATTGCTTGTGATATTTGACTGAAGACGGTTGACTCATCTTTCAATAGTAACCAAATCCATATTATTTTAAAATTATTAATTTTTATTATTTATATTATTTTATATATTATATTATATTTATTTTTAAATATTTAAATATTAAATTAAATTAAATTAAAATTATTTTAAAAATATTTTATATATTTATAACATATTATTTATTTAGTAATTATTAATTACTATTAATGTTAAATATGAAGGCAACTAAATTTACTTGGTAACTAAGTTTAAGTGAATTAGTTTCGTTCTATGAAAAAATTATAACAATTTAGCCATTTCCTATAAGTCTCCATCAGGATTCTTTACCCTTTCCTTCTCACTTTTTCTTTTTATGTGGTTGGCACCACAAGGTGGTACAGGGATTTGTTGGTTCTCCTGTGTTCTTGAGAAGTTTCCAGGACCTTCTCAGACATTCTCAATTTCTACCTGTTGATTTTTCTTAATGTTTTTATTTCTGTTCCCCTATATTCTGGGGATTCGTTACCTAGTCCCAGATGGATGAAGCAGCATCCTTTGACCATGAACCAAGGTTGCTAGAGGCAAAGGTGGTTTAAGGAATTAAGAGTCTTGATTAGATTGTAAACTCCTGAAGGTAGGGTCTGTTTTTTGCCTCTTTTTGTATGTTTAGTACTTAGCTCTGTGCTTGGCACTTAGTAATCACTTAATAAATGAAGTCCAGAGGTGGAACCCTCTAGATCCTCTGGTACAGCCCCTTGACTGAATCCAAACTTTACAGAACAAATCCCCTAAATAAAAGGATTTCTTTTTGTAAAACTTGGACTCAGTTCAAAGGTCGCACTCAAGGACCTAGAAGGCCAAATGTGGCTTTGAGGTTGCAGGTTCCACACCCCTGGCCAAGTCCTAACAAAGACACCTTTCCCAGAGAAAATTCAGAGTTTTCTGCAAGGACTGTGACAAGACCTATTAGACTTGAAGTCCCATGAGGGCAGGGATAGCGCCCTATCGAAATATTGTATATTCTCCAGCACCTCCAGTGTGCTGTACTCTGTAGGCATTTAAGAAATGTTTCTTGTAAGGAAGATTAAAGAAGTATTAGCAGGACACTGAAGGCAGGGTCAGACGTGGAGGAATCTAAGAGGTAGTAGTTTGTGCTGAATGGGATGACTTTGCATGCTTGGGATCTTGGAAGCTGTTCTTGCATCTGAACTGTTAACTGAGCTTGGCAGCGTGCTCCTTCCTCCAAAACCTCAGTGAGTCATTATGGGAACAAAAAAAGGACACTCCTCATAAGCTTCACTTCTATGTTGGCAAGGCATAGGGTCAGTTAAGCAGCTAAGCTGCCCTGAGTTCAAATCCAGTCTCGGACACTTACTAGCTCTGTGACTCTAGGCAAGTCACTTAACCTCATGTGCCTCAGTTCCTCATCTGTAAAATGAGTTGGAGAAAAAAACTGGCAAACCACTCCAATATCTTTGCCAAGAAAACCCCAAATGGGGTCCCAGAATATCAGACATGACCAAAAATGACTAAGCAGCAATATGGTCAGTTGATGTGAAATCCTATAGGTTTTCTTCAACAGAAACACCTTTCCCTTCAGAGCATCTAACTTGTGAACCTACTGGTAAAAGTACATTCTCCCCATTTCATATTTGAAAAATGTGGATTGTATACATGAACCGGGCAGTTAGATTATCTTTTCCAATCCCCACCCTGAGCCACTCCTAGAGCTACTGCCCATTTTTGTCCTTGTCTGGGGATAATTATCTCTCTTGAACTTTCATTGTTTATGGGGCAGCTACTGCCAGCTGAGATCCTGTTTGCGTTTTGAAAAAGGAGTGCCCGCAAGAGCACAGGGGAAGGAAGTGAATCTAGAAGGCAAGGAGCCATTAATGAAGAGAGAGAAGATGGGTGCTCTTGGTCCGCTCGAACCATTTTCCTCTTCCTAGAATAATTGGTTTAGGCTTGTAATAGAATTGCTATCAAACAAACCCTGAAAGTTATCTTAAATAGAAGCAAGTAAGTGAACGTATTCTAAGTGACATCCTGTCTGGTTAAAGGACAAGATCTATTGAGCCAACAGAAAACTTGGCCTGGAACAGGGATTTTGAAGATCAGTGGGTGGTGTTGTTGAGTTTTTGCTTTTTTCAATTTGCTTGATTTTGATTAGAGGTGATACAGGGATGTGTAATTGATAAAATTTGAGCTTCTTGAGGGCAAATACTCCGTTTTTATTTCTCTATACTTTGTTCCCAACACAGTGCTTGGCCCAGTGTAGGTGCTTAATAAATGCTTGTTAATTGATGGATTATCTTCTTAGCAAATGTATACTCCAAGGATGGGCCTGGAGTCATAAAAGGCTCATTTTCCTGAGTTCAAATGTGGCCTTGGACACTTAGTAGCTGTATGGCCCAGGGCAAGTCACTTAACCCTGTTTGCCTCTATGTCCTCATCTGTAAAATGAGCTAGAGAAGGAAATGGCAAATGACTCTAGTATCTTTGCCAAGAACACCCCAAATGTGACCTTTTGACTGAGTTCAAGAACTGAATGAAAATATTCTAAGGATAGAACATATTACAGAGATAGGGACTAGATATCAGAAACCTTTACTCTTTTCCTGTTTTGCTTTTTAGGAAAGACTTCATATTCATTGAATTAAATGACTAAGTCCAATCTTTCCCCCCATCCTCTCATTTTTATTGATGAAACACCCATGATTTAGTGGCTGAAGTAGATGTTCTAGGATCATAGAGAGTAATAAATTATAGAGCTTGGAGTTGAACTCATGCCCTATAACTCTAAATCAGTACTTCTTGATTCTAAATTGAAACTGTACTGTTTAACCATTTGAATTATGTCTGAATTTCCTGATCCTCTTTCTTTGTGGAGAACACACTAGGTTCAAGATTGCATGTCTCATTAAACAAGGGGGGAAGAAACCTCCAGAAAAGGAAGTTGGGCTTGATTAAGTAAAACATTTGATAATCTTCAGTATAAATGGAACCAAAATTAATCAACCACACTTGAGTCTTTCAATAATCTAGCTCAAACCCTAGTTAACTGTGTGAATATTCCTGTAATGGGTAAGTACAGGTGCCAAAGTACATCCCAGTTTCCATTTGTCGTTGATTCATCACAGCTCTCATTTTTTTCAGTGTTCTTCAGCATCACCTGTTGAAACTTAAATTCCAATAAGTGCCATTGCATGCCCAATTAAATATCTAATTGCCAATTTTAAGCATTCAACTTATATTCATCCTATTTTAGAATGTAAGCCCTGTAGCTGAATTCAAAAGAAGAAAGGTTTTTCATTTTTTGGTTTTATGACATCCCTCCTTCCATTATAAAGCAAGTCCTATACCATTTCTTATTTCATGCCAGTATCTATTCATTCTAGCAAAAACTCACATGCTAATAGTGTTTTGAATCAGAGAGTATGAGAGCAAAGGTGGGTGGGTTTGCTGTAATGAGAGTAAAGAGAGAGGGAGGGCACCAAGAAAGCCTTGGCAGCTGCGGTGGGGCAATTAGGGTCATTTCCTCCTTGAGAAAATAAAACCTTTCTTCAGAGGCCAGGAAGTGAGGCCAGGAAGCTAAAAGTTGTGCTTTTAGATATAAATGTGTATTTAACAAGATTACTTCCTAAATATTGAATTTGAATGTACATCCAAGGTTCTTGGCTAGGAAATGGGGCTGACTTAAGACTCATCCTAGGTCATAACCCTCAATGAAGGATCAGCCACAGGAAATTCAATGGGCAGAATATTATTCCAGTATTTATAAGATTTTTCTTGTAGGTGGCATGGTGGATGGAGGATTAGCCGTGCAGTCAGGAAGACCCCAGTTCAAATCCAGCCTCTGATGCTTACTTACTGTGTGATCCTTGTCAAGTTATTTAACCTGTCTGCCTTAGTTTTCCCAGCTATGAAATGGGGAAAATAATATTACCTACTTCCCAGAGTTGTTTTATAGGTCAGATGAGGTATTTGTAAATTTGTAGCACAATGCCTGTTACACAGTAGGCACTTAATTAGTAGTCTTTCCCTTCACCCTCTTAGGAAACCTGGTTCCCCCTCTCTTCCTAGGGCCTCATCATATTGGTGCTGGACTTCAGTGTGGACACCTCAACCATATAGCCCATGGCAGCGCAGAACTCCAGAGTTCAGGAGGTCCACCAATCTCAAACTACTCAATAGCAGGAATTACTGGCAGGCACCTTCACACCCAGCTCCCTTTAGCAGTATAATTGTACCCATTCTCAAACCTCAAAGGCATCATTAACTCTGCCTTTCCTCTTACTTCCACCTCTAATCACTTGGGAAAGTTTCATCATTTTCTTCCTTCCATGATAGCTTTTCCATTTCTCCCTTCCGTTCCTTTAACAATGGCAGCACCCTAATGCAGACTTCCATGACTTCTGGCCTGGGTCTATGGGATAGTCTAACAAATATTACATCCCTGCTTCCATTCATTTTCAGCACTGTTACCCAATCAACCTTTTGAAAGCATGATTTGGATTATATCATTTCTTTCCTCAGATATTTTTAATGGCACCCTCTTCTCTGCCAAAATTAAGCATGGGCTCCTTAGCCCTACATTAGAGGTCCTCTCAGTCTAACGATCTTTCTTGAGATCTGTCCACTTTCCCCTAACCTTCTACCAAATTCTGTTACTCTCATCTCCACCTGCTTGAATGTTACTCATGTATCAACGCATCTTGTAGAATTTAGAGCTAAAAGGGAATTTAGAGGTAATCTAATCCAATTTCTTCTTTTAACAAAAACCCAAGGTCACATGCTAAGTAGCAGTCAGGATTCAAACCCAGATTCTTTGCCTCCGAATTCATGGCTTTTTTTTTTCCTCATAGTACTGCTCTCCTGTGCTACCATTGGATCATAGAGTTAGAACAAGAAGAGACCTCAGAGGTCGTAGAATCCAACCTCTCCTTATTTTGTAGATGAGTAAATAAGACTCAGAGAGATTATATGGTTCGCCCAATGTCATATTCATTGCAAAGACTTCCATAAAATATTTCTGGATTCTCCCCTTGCCTACCAACCCTTCCCTCCACATACCTGAAAGTGCTATTTACTTTGAATTCCCATGGTACTTCATACTTATAGTCCTTACCTAAATTTTCCTGTTATTTATGTATATATCTTCCTTCTACTTCTAGACATTAAGTACTTTGAGGTCATGACAGGCTATGTCTTAAAATCATAAAATTGCAATCTTATAGCTGGAAAGAGACCTTAGAAATCATCTGCTCTAAACTCCTAATTTCACATATGAAGAAACAAAGGCCTAGGAAGAGGAAATAAATTGCCCCAGGCCACAAGGACTAGTAAATGGTAGAGCTCTGGGACCAAACACCAGATTTATATTTCTCTGTATTCCCTCATAGGACCTTACAAATTGTAGAGACTCAATAATTATTTCTTGAGCATTAAGTTTCTCACAAAAAAAGAATGATAGTAACACTTTTATGGTAGATGTGATAGTGGTTTAAATTCTTCTTAACCTAGACAAAAATTTTCCATTGATTTCTCATATCCAGTTACGATTCTCTCCATGGGAGTTTAAGAAAGTTACGATCCCAACATTTTGCTGCTGTCTAGTGAACAACTTTATTTCTCATATTTTGTCACTCTCCTCCAGCCTCAAGTCCCCCAAATGATTCACCAGTTATTCAGAGCACACAGAAAGTTTTGTTTCTAAGATAAGATCAGTAGAGACAAGAAGGCTGATATTTTCTTAGGAAGGGAGGTGATGGATGTTTTAAATTAGGTCCCTCTAAAGATTTTTAACCAAAAACTTGAAATAAAGTGTTTGTTTGGGAGGAATGCCTTTATCATATTTTAATTTTTTAATTCTTTTTTCTTTTTCTAAAAATATTCTCCTAGTTCTTTTTAAATGTTTAGCTCTTCTTGTATAGATTGCCTAGCCAACTAATTCTGATGTCTGTCATGGTGAAACGCTCTCTATAAATGTAATGTGGGCACTGTGTCACCACAGTCAAGTGCTCAATTTAGAGCTGGGAACATTTTAAGAAATCATCTTCTAGTACAACCCCTTCATTTTACAGATGATGAAACTGACTTGCCCAAAGGCAAATGGATTCAGCGACATAGATGTATGGACTAGAATCCAGGTTTCATGACTCCCAATGCAGGGCCCTTTCTACACACTTAGAATCTAATCCCTCTCTCCTTTTTCATTTATATATAAAGTATCTTAAAAATATAACTTAGTACTAAGCTCAAGACAATGGGTCTAAACCTTTCCTTCCCCGTATAAATTAGCTACCTTAATATGAATTAAAACTTAGTTTCATTGCCACAGAAAGCATCTCTGACTCCAGCCAAGTAATGTAATCCATGGATTACAACAGCTGCCTAGAGTGTGTAGATGATAACAAGGGAAAAAGCAAATCCAGCCTTCTTGGAATAAGTCTGGGATATGATTTTCCTATTCATACGAGGCACATGAGAGCTCTTACCCTTCATACAAGATCAATATATTGTGCACCATTCTCATCCCCATTGGTCTTCTATGATTCATATGTGCTAGTTCTCTACCAAGTTCACATGGAAGTGGATAGTGTGAGCAATACTGCATCTCCCACCTCATAACATAATTTCAGACCTGTGAGTCACTTTGATTAGACGTTTTGGTCTAGGCAAATCAGCAAAACTCCTTCTTTCCACCACCATACACCCTACATTGTACACTAAAGCCTTGAAATGTGATTTTCTTCAAGGCCACAAGGAAGAGATATTTCATAATTTGTGATACTGACTTATCTTTCACATTGACTTATATGTCTTCTAACACACAGCCTGATGTCCCATAAGCAAATCTAACTCAGCATTTCCAAACTGGACACATTACTATTTCCCCAAATTCCATAACTGCCTTCCTAACTTTCCTCTTTCTCTAAAGCAGGTCTGAACAACATACAACCTGCAGATCACTTGTGGGCCCAGGTGAAACTGGAAGGCATGTTTTACATTCTCTACATTTTTCACAGGCCACCTGAAATCCTTTCACAGGCCAAATGTTGTGCATCCCTGCTCCAAAGCATGGTCACTGCTTTTGTTCCAGGCATCCAAACTGGTAACCTCAAAGTCATCTTCAATGTTTCTGTCACTCTAATCACACAAAATCATTCCATTTTCATCTCTCATCTATCTCTCCCATCTATCTTTTCCCTCCATTCCCTTGGCTACCTTTATCATCTCTTGTCTGCACTTGAGCTAGTATATTTTTTCTCAATTTGTTTCCATTTTTCAAGTCATTCTTCATGTAGCTGTCAAAGTAATAATCAGAAAGTGCAGGTTTGACCAATTCTATTCATTTAACTCTGATGGCTCCCTAGTTCCTCTAGGGTTTTGGCATTTAAAAGCCCTTCAGAATTTCATTGCAAAACTATTTCTCAGGGGATGGAGCCAAGATGATGGAGTAGAAAGACGCACATGCACTAGTTCTTCCCCCACAGCCCATAATATACCTATAAAGAAAGACTCTCAACAAATTCTAGAGTAGCAGAAGCTACAAAACAACAGAGTGCAGGAGATTTCCAGCCCAGGATAACCTGAAAGGCCAATGGGAAAAGTCTGTCATACCTGATGGAGCCCAGCCCAGCCCAGTTGTGGCCCCATGGCACGGCACCAAGAGGTGAATGCAGAACAGGCCTCCGGGGCAAAATTCCCAGCGGCAGTAGCGATGGTTTACAGATCCTTCAATCCACAGGCATCAAAGATCAGTGAGAGGGTTTTTTCAGCTGAACAAGAAGGGAGCAGGGTCTCCCCATAGCTCCAGCATCAGACAACAGTAGCTGCAGCAGAGGCCTCATCAGGCAGCAGCTCCCATAGCTGGGCCACTGTGCCCACCTAATGCTCCTGGGAGAATTGAGCAGCTGATCTTTATCTCACACTGAATTGCAGCCCTGCCCCTGCCTAAAGCCCCTGAGGGAACTGAGCAGCTTATCTGAATCTTAGCCCCCAATGTTGGCTTGGTGGAAGTGGAGGCCAAGTGGTTGTGGAAAGGAAACTCTACTACTCACAGATTCTGGGCACAAAAGTTTATGGTTGCTCCCAAACCAGTGTACACGTTTGACTGTTCCACCTTGGAGGAACTGATAGCTTACAAATCCCCAACTTATATCCTACTCTTGACAAAGGACCCAAAAGTCAAGTAACTGGTTGAGAAAATGCTCAAAAAAGGGAAAAAATAAGACTATAGAAGGTTACTCTCTTGGTGAACAGGTATTCTCTCCCATCCTTTTGGATGAGGAAGAACAATGCTTACCATCA
>JAQQSK010005853.1:0-14718 GCA_028658325.1 Potorous gilbertii
GTTGCCCAACTAACAAAGGTCAGAGGATGCATCAGAGGATACAGCCTTCCTGACACCAGGTTCATCATTCTATCTACTGCATCATTTAGCTTCCTCTAAGATCTTAAGTAACAGATGATTTGTTGACTTGTATTTCTGGATGAAGTTTCTATACAAGATGTTGTCTACACAGATGATATCATAGATTTTGGCAATCTATCCATTTTTATATGTGTGCATATATGTTACATATGTATATAACATTTATAAATACATGACTCAATAAGTATATATCCTCATGAGATAGCTTCTAGTTTGGTTTGGTAGGACGCTGAGAAAATTGATCTGTAAGAATAAGTAGACAAGAAATTAAAGGAGTAGTTTAGTGAATTCTCAGTTTCATCATGAAGTGTGTTCCCTTCTCCCATCTGGGAGTTATCATATACTACCCAGGTAAAATCTGTGTATTAATATATACACACTCTACATATATTTCATAGACTTCTTTATTCTGTTGAGTCTTTTCAGTCACTATTAAGTCATATTTGCCCATGTTTTCCCATAAATCCCACATAAAGGTCTTTTCCCATATAAAGCACATTTTAGTTTTGTATAGTCACCCTTTGCTCTCACTATGATGGTAGTGGAAAGTTAAAAAAGGGGACAGAATTCTAAGCATCACAATGTTTTTAGACCACCTATAAACAATAATTTAAACATGAGTGCTCTCAAAAAAATTAATTGAAAAATAATGACAATGTAGCCAAAGCAATTCTAATAGGGACACTTTTATCTCTAAATGTTATCATTAACACAGAGAGAAAATAATTAAGAGAGAAACAAATGATTAATGAATTGTACAAGCAAAAAAAAAAAAAACAAACAAACCTAGAATGGTAACAACTCACTCCACCCCAACTAAACAACAAACAAAAAGACCATTTGAAAGTCAAAGTAGAAGTAAATAAAATTCCAAACAAAAATTGAAACGATAAATCTAATTAGTAGTGTTTTTGAAATTAAAAACGTTTTGAAAAGCACAAATAAAATATACAAATCTAATATGATCCAGAAAAAAGCAATCATAATTAAACAAACCCTACTAGATTAAACAAAGTACCATTTTTCAAAACTATATGGCTTATTGACTTAAAGGCAAAAAAATTGTCACTAGACTAGGAAAGAAAGTTTAGAAACATATTCAAACATATAATAGTATATGTCATACCAATATTGATAACTAATATTTATGTAGTATTTTAAGATTTGCAAAGCACTTTACGTGTAATCCTCCAACAATTTTTCCTCTGATTTTTATTGTTCCTCTTTTACAGATGAGGAAATTGAGACTGGGGGAAGTTAAATGACTTCATGAGGATTATACATCTAATAAGTGTGAGTGAAGTGGGATTTAAACCCAGGTTCTATGGACTCCATGTCAAGCCCTCTGTCCACTATGCTACTGGGTTGGAGAATGAACCACTGCTTAACCAATATTTGGAGGTGGGGTAAGCTTGGATATCATAGAATAAAGAAGAATTCCCTTGGTAACACATCCTAATGACAACTTGGGTAGATCGTTAGATGTTACCCTATTCATATGGGTATGATCTCTATCATAGCACATTTCAACTCCTTTTCTTTTTGTCCTGAGTGATAGAATATTGCTTATATCTTTCCATAAGGGTTCCGTGGAGGGTCTAGCCAGGGGTTCTTAAACTTTTTTCCATTTGAGACCCCTTCAACACTTCTTAAACTGTGGGTTATGACCCAATATAGGTAGACTCTAGTAAATGTGCTACAGATTGGTTTTTTAGTTCTTTAACACCTTGAGAATACCAACGTACCAGTCAGGTTGTCCATCTATTGTCTCTCCTTCTCTTTCTCTAGGTAACTGGACCACCTCCCTTTTGGACCATATATGTCCTTAATAATATCTTTTATGCTACTTTTCATACACAAATTGATTTATCTCTACTGCCTTTTGGGTGACCTGTAATTTTGGTTTTGGAGGGCAGAACCAGAAGAAATGGGTGAAAGTCCTAAAGAGGAATATTTAGGATTTATGTCAGGAAGAAAACCTTGAATTTAGAGATCTGAAGAGCTAGAATTCACCACCTTTGGGGACAGTAATCTCCTCCTCACTGAACTTCAAGTCTTCAAGTTAGTGTTGCTGTCTTTCTCAAAGAGGACCATGATATCAGGAAGGTGATGCCATGACTTGCAAATGAAGTGAATTTAAGTGAGGCAGGGTTGTTCACAGTCACCAGCCTCACTTTCTTCTATGGTACCATCTGGGTCCAAATGGCACCAATATCTTCAAGTAGAGCTTAAATACCTACCTTTCAGGTAAGATATAATGGGAATTCCCTTGGAATATGAATTAGATTACAGCTCTAAAAATCCTCTGCTACTGTGATTATTCTGGACTCATGATATCACATGATTTGCAGCTATATAGCATTAGGGAGAAAATATTGATTTTTTTTCAATCTTTCCTCCTTTACTTAGGTTGCAGATGAAAAGATAACTTTCTTCTTGCCAAGGTCAACCTCTCTACTGAGGATATTGATTCATAAATAAATGGACATTTTGGAAGTAAGAGTTTTTTCCTCCAAATTTTCAAGCTTGAGGATCTGACAGGAAATTGATGGCAGTGGGCTATCCAGATGGAGAAATCTAGCAGGCATTTGGAAATGTTGAACTTGTCAGTGTTGGAAATGTCAATGGAATGTTGGAATGTCAAGCTCAAGTCATATAGAAATGGTACTTTGTTTAATCTAGTAGGGTTTGTTTAATTATGATTGCTTTTTTCTGGATCATATTAGATTTGATCATATTAGATTTGAATATTTTATTTGTGCTTTTCAAAACCTTTTTTATTTCAAAAACACTACTAATTAGTTTTAGGGCTGGGTATATAAATTTAGAAGCAAACTTCATGAAAATGACAACAAAAACTGTGGGGTGGATGAAATCGCCTAAGAAGAGAAGGTAGAAAGAGATTTAAGGGGAAAAGCTAGAACCGTGGGTGACACTCATATTTAGTAGCTAAGAGGAAAGAAGATAAACCAGTGTATGAGACTGAGGAGTAGTCTTAGAGACTGAAGGAGAACAAAGAAAGAATGGAACCATAGAAACTGAGGGAAGACAAAGCATCATGAAGGGGAAGGGTGTTCAAAAGTGTCAAATGTATTAGAAAGGTACAGGAGGATAAGGATTGAGAAGAGGTAATTGAATTTAGTAATTCAATAGGTCATTGATGACCTTGGAGAGAGCTGTTTCATTAGAATGGTAGGGATGGAAGCCTGATTCTAGGGGGTTAAGAAATGAGTGTATTGTCCAAACAGCTTTAGTGCCATGCTTAAGTCAGGAGAGGGCAGTATGGACCTGATTCATGACCATACTATGACTCCAAAGTAGAAGGCAGGTAACACATTCTGTTGCTTACCAAAGACCAAACCTTAGGTGAGGCAGGCTTCATCGGATAGTTACTACACTGACTCTCCTAATGCTACTCCTCCTGACCCACAGAGAGCTCCCTAGTCTCTATTTTAACCTTCAGATTTTTTGTTTTTTCACCTAGATCACTTGAGAGTACCTGGCTCCTACAATGGTCTTGCTTCTGGTTTACATATACTTGGAACCTAATCTGGACCATTTCACTCTTTTCACAAAGATTGGGACTTGTCCGAACCCTGGTAATTGCTCTAATCACAGCACATTTAGTCCTTCTATGGTTGGGAAGGTTTTATAGTGTGTGTGTGTGTGTGTGTGTGTGTGTGTGTGTGTGTGTGGTGGGGGCGAGGCAGGGGTATAACGTGACTTTAACCCAGCTCTATCAATGTGAAGTCCAGGCTTCTCTCCTCCCCTCTCCTCTCCTCCCCTCTCCTCCCCTCCCCTCCACTCCCCTCTCCTCCCCTCCTCTCCTCTCCTCTTCTCTCTTCTCTTCTCCTCTCCCCTCCTCTCCTCTTCCCTCCTCTCCTTTCCTCTCTTCTCCTCTCCTTTCATCTCCAGTTCTCAACTCCTCTCAACTTCTCTCTCTATTCCTCCCTAGTATATTTCTATCTGACTCAGTCTCTGTTTCTATATCTCTACATCTGTGCCCATGTCTTTCTCTGATTCTCTCTCTCTTTTTCTCTCTCTTTCTCTCTCTCCCTCTCTCTTTCTCTCTCTTTCTTTCTCTCTCTCCCTCCCTCCCTCCCTCCTTCCCTTTGTTTCTGTTATTCTCTGACTCTGTGTGTCACTCTCCCACCAAGGGGGAGACACTGTTTCTATATGACCCTGGATCCATGTCTATACCTTTATTTTTGTGTCAACATCTATTTGTATCTCTGTCTCTTGTCTCTCTCTTTGTCTGGTCATCTTTGTTTCTAGGTCTCCCTTCCTTCCTTTCTTTTTTTCTTTCTTTCTCTCTTTTTCAATCTCTGTTTCCTGTGTGTTTCTGTGTCTCCTAGTCTATCTCTCTGCATCTCATTGCTTCTATTTATTTGTCTCTGCTCCTGTTTTCTCTCTATCTCTGTCTATTTCTCTGTCTCTGTCTTTCTCTTGGCAAGTTATAGCTCACCTCTAAAGTTTTATGTTGCAGAACAGATGCCCAGATGTGTTGGTAAAAGGCTCCCACACTGGGAGCTCCCTATAACTAGGAAATTACAAACTCAGTTTAAAAAACAACAGCCACACCTCTTTAATTCATTTTTTTTTTAAACTGGAAGAAAATAAAACATATTCATGGGAACACCGACTTAGAGTTAGAAGGAAATATAATCTAACCTTTTTATTTTTGTAGATGAGGAAACTGAGCCTCAGAGAAGTAAATGACTTGCCCAGGTCACATCAGTAAAAATGGAAAAGCTAGGATTTGAACAGATTTCAAATCCATAATTCTTTTTTAAAAATATATAATTTATTTATTTTCAGTTTACAACATTCACTTCCATAAGATTTTGAATTTCAAATTTTCTCCCTATTTCTTCCCATTCCCCACCCCAAGACAACATGCACCCCATCCACCCTTTACTCCAATCTGTCCTCCTTTTCTATCATCCACCCCCCTTCACCTATCCCTTCCCCTCTATTTTCCTGTAGGGCAAGATAGATTTCTATACCTCATTGCCTGTACATCTTATTTCCCAGATACATACCAAAAAAATATTTAGCACTCATTTTTAAAGCTTTGAGTTCCACATTCTCTCCCTTCCTCCCCCCATATCCACCCTCATTGGGAAAGCAAGCAATTTGATGTAGGTCACACATATGTAACCATGTAAAACACTTCCATAACAGTCATGTTGCAAAAGAATAACCACATTTCCCTATATCCTGTCCTGCCCTCCATTTATTCCTTTCTCTCTTGACCTGTACCCAACAACAGTGTTTGTTTATGATTACCCCTTCCCCCAATCTACCATCTCTTCTATTATCCTCCCTTTCCTATTCCCTTCCCCCCTGCCTACTTGCATGGGAGGATAGATTTCCATACACATTTGAGTGTGCGTTATTCTTTCCTTAAGCCAAATCTCGGGAGATTAAGGCTCACTTATTCCCTTTAACCTCCTCTTCCCCTCCATTGTAAAAGCTCTTTCTTGTCTCTTTTATGTGAGATGATTTGCTACATTCTACTTCTCCCTTTCTCTCTTTCCCAGTACGTTCCTCTCAACAATTAATTTTATTTTTTAGGTATTCTCTCTTCATCTTCAGTTCACCCTATACCCTCTGTCTGTCTATCTATCTATCTACATGCACATACACACATATATATGTATACATACCTACACATATATATACATGTATATAATATACAACACATGCAGACACACACACGCACACACAGACACACACACACATTCCCTCTAACTACCCTAATGCTGAGAAAAGTCTCATGAGTTACAAATATTTTTCCATGTAGCAATGTAAACAGTTCAACTTTAATGAAGTCCTTATGGCTCCTCTTTCCTGTTTACCTTTTCTATTTTTCTCTTGATTCTTGTATTTGAAGGTCAAATTTTCTATTCAGCTCTGGTTTTTCAACAAAAATGCTTGGAAGTCCTCTATTTCATTGAAATTCCATTTTTCCCCTGAAGTATTGCACTTAATTTTGCTGCATAACTGATTCTTAATTTACCTCCTTTTTAATTTTAATCTTACCTCCTTTGACTTCTGTAACGTCATGTTCCAAGCCTTTCAATCCTTCTGTGTAGAAGCTGCTAAATCCAGTGTTATCCTGATTGTATTTCCACAATACCTGAATTATTTCTTTCTGGCTGCTGGTAATATTTTTCTCCTTGACCTGGGAATTCTGGAATTTGGCTATGATATCCCTAGGAGTTTTCCTTTTGGGGTGTCTTTCAGGAGGTGATTGGTGGATTCTTTCTATTTCTATTGTATTCTCTGGTTCTAGAATATCATTGCAATTTTCCTTGATAATTTCCTGGAAGATGATGCCTAGACTTTTTTTTTTTTATCATGGTTTTCAGGTAGATCAATAATTTTGAAATAATCTCTCCTGGATCTATATTCCAGGCCAGTTGTTTTTCCAGTGGGATGTTTCATATTGTCTTCTTTGTTCCCCATTATTTGGTTTTGTTTTATAATCTATTGATTTCTCATAAAGTCATTAGCTTCCATTTGCTCCATTCTAATTTTTAAAGTATTATTTTTTTCAGTGAACTTTTGGACCTCCTTTTCCATTTGGCTAATCCTGTTTTTTAAGGCATTTTTATCCTTATTGGTTTTTTGGATCTACTTTGCTTTTGGGGTTAGTCTATTTTTAAAGGTACTATTTTCTTCAGCATTTTGGGGGGGCTCTCCTTTAGCAAGTTCTTGACTTGTTTTTCTTGATTTTCTTGCATCCCTCTCTTTTCTTTTGCCAATTTTCCCTCTACTTCTCTTACTTGATTTTCAAATCCTTTTTGAGCTCTTCCATGTCCTGAGACTATTTCATATTTTTTTTGTAGACTTCGGTTGTAGGAGCCTGGACTTTGCTGTCTTCCTCTGGTTGTATGCTTTGACCTTCCTTAAACAAAAGAATGGAAGAAAACATCTTTTCACCAAGAAAGTAACTTTTTATAGTCTTATTTTTTTCCCCTTTTTGGACATTTTCAACCAATTACTTGACTTTTGAATGCTTTATTAAGTGGAGGGTATACTACTCCAGGTTTCAGAGGTTTTATGCAGTTGTTCTCTGGCATATTTCTAGGAGCCTGTAAGTTCTCAGTTCCTCTAAAGTGGTATGATCAAGTGAGAGTTGTTAACTCCTCTCCTGGCTTGCTTGCTGCTCTGTGAGCAACCACAAGCACTCTTCTGCCCTGGATGCTCAAGTAAGGTTCTCTCTCTACGGCCAACTCAACCACACCTGTGCTCCTCCTCATCCCAAGACCACCACACAGAACTGACATCCAGATCAGCTGCTAGATTCCACCCACCATCTGTAGACTGAAAGTTCCAGAAGTGGCTGCTGTTGTGACAGTGGCTGACACCACCCTGGGACCAGATCATACTCCCTTCTCACCCAGGTGAGAGAGCTTTCTCACTGATCTTTGAAGTCATCTTTGGCATTTGTGTGGGAAAGTCTGGAAACGCAACAACTGCCAATGATTCAGCATCCTGAGACCTTCTCCAGTCCCATCTGACCCAGTGCAGCATAGACTGCTTCACTCTGAACCTGGTGCAATAGACCCTTCCTGTCAGCCTTCCTGATTGTCTTGGGCTGGAAATCATTTTCACTCTGACATTTTGTGGCTTCTGCTGTTTTATAATTTGTTTAGAGTCTTTTTTTAAAGATATTTTGAGGGGTCTGAGGGTTGATCAAGCAGATCCCTGCTTCTATTTCACCATCTTGGCTCTGCCCCCCAGGATTCTTCCATTTTACCACAATTCATCATCTCATATTTAGAGGATGTATGTAAAATTGTAGATTTATGACTGCTAAAGAAAGCTAGAGGTAATTGAAATACCTGAATATATAAATATCTAAAACAACAAATTTCTACACAATAAAATATGATAAATATCTAAACAAAAGATAAGGTGATGAAAGCTTCAAGTGGCAAATGCAACTGATAAAGGCTTACAAGCTCATGAATGCAAGCCTTGATACAGTAGTCAGTCAATGAGCAGAGAGTTTGCACCCCAGGGAAACAGAAAAAGTTAAATGATCACATGGAAAAATGCACAGCCTCACTAGCAATTTAAAAAATCAAATTAAAACGACTTTAAGGTGCTATTATATACCTGTTATCAAAGAAGCAAAAATAAACACAGTTGTCAAAGACTGACCTCCATCAGAGATGTAGGAAAACAACTACCTTTATATGTTACTGCTGGTACTCTAAATTGGTCCAGACTCCCCACAGAGCAAGCTGGCAGAGTGAAACAAGAGTTAGAAAAAAATGGCCTGGTAATTCCACTTTGGGAGCTATGCTAAGCAAGGAAATAAGTCAAGGGGGAGGATCAGTGGGAAAGATTTTGTAAATGGATGTTCAAAGCAGTGCTATTTATATTGGCAAAAAAACCCAAAAAACCAACCCAAGTACCCAACAAAGAAAGAATGATTAAGCAAATTGGTTGGCATATTAATTTATTGTGATAAAAGCTTCTCTAGGGTCTATCATTTTCAAGACAAGGAGGGATAATACAAAGATGAATTAAATATAATCCCTCCATTCAAGAAGTTTACACTCGAGTAGGTGAGATAAAAGTTATATACAATATGTACTATATAAATTGTGTAACGAGTGACTGGCTATGGAACCAAGTCCTCATGAACATGCACAGAATGACACTGATATAATTCGCCATATGGAAGAGGCTGGAGATCCTATCTCTGGGAAAGTTATGATAATAGTTCATGGAAGTGTCTTGGAAATAATTAGAACATATTTATACATTATGCAAGTGGTTCCAGTCTTCTAACAATGTGATGAATAGGAAGGCGACTCTTTGACCAGCTGCAACCACTTAGCTAGACTAGGAACATTCAGAAGACTATAGTTAGTCTCATATCTTTTTGGTTTGACCTCTTCTTTTTGGTGGACTCTTTTCATGATGAAGGCATTCTGGTGATAGAACAAGGACTCTGCGATAAGTGAGAGATCCTGGACCATTCCCAACTGAAGTCAACATTTGAACTATGAATTTGCCTCAATATTTGTTCACTCATTTTAGGTGAAGATTAATCTTTAGGCTACACACTAATGAGTTTCAAAAGGTTGGGAGAATGTTTCCCACCATGAGGTCCAGGAGTTCAGAAGTTGAGGCTGTGATGTGTTTTGCAGCCAGCCCAGTCAACATTGATTGCAATGGCAAAAGGAAAGATCTTCAGAACCCCCCTGATCCAGAGGACTCATCTGACAGTGATACTACATTTAAATGTGAACTTGGTGGGACCATGGAAATTGTGTTGTCAGAACCCACTATTCCCAGACAGTGAGATGGTATAAAGGTGAATGCTCCCCTGAGATGATGATAAAAAACGTTGTACTTCTGTTCTTTCTAGACTATCAAAATAGACATTTCCCTATAGAACATAATTGATTTTAATTGGTTGAACGGTATTGATGTGCTAATAGTAGGGGGAACCCACCTGAAATGGATGCTAAAGTCTATGGCATTAGAGAAGAGACATCTTAACCTGTCAGGAATATCAGGCCTGGCTCTGGGATAATGAGCTCAGACTAATCCCCATGGTTTTAAGGTACTTCACAAGGCTTTTCTAATTTAGCCTTTTCAGTGTCCCTGTAAGGTAGAAAAATGATAATTTTATTTTTGCAGATTAGAAAATTAAATTTTGCATAGATTAAGTTACTTGTCCAAGGTTAAATAGAACTACCTGAATTAAAGCACAACCTTTTATTTTGTTGTTCTTAAATTTAACTGATACATTTGCCCCTCTACAATGTCATGATACAGAAACTCTATCCCCAATTACTTTTCCTTTACAGCAATGAAAAACACTTGAATAAAACCAACCAATAAGTCAATGGCATGTGACAGATTATCCAGTATTCTGATCCTGTTGTCCCCCAACTCTCCACCATGAGAAGGGAAATCTATTCCATCATCAATTTTCTTGGACCAAGATTGGTCATCGCAATTATCTTGAATTTAGTCGCCTCTTACATTTGTCTTTCTTTATGTTACTGTATTTTATATTATTCTCCTGGCCCTGCTTATAATGTTCTGCATTATTTCATAAAAATTTCCCCTTATTTCATTGGATTTTTAATATTCATTTATTATTTCTTAATTTAATTTTTTAATCTTATTTTTTAATATCTCCCTCATTTACAAATATATTCTCTCCCTGCCCACCATTGTACTGAAGAGACCTGTGATTTCATTGATGTAACTCTGATCCCACAAATATGCTCTTCAACTTTCTTTTAGTTTATAAAATCTACACTCCCCACATAAACACAAATACACACACACATGTGTGCATATATGTATACATACACATGTATACATGTGTGTATATGTATATATGTGTGTGTACATATATAAAGATTTCCTTATTGTAGGTAATTCCCTTCCCACCCCCATGTGTGCATGTATGTGTATGTATGTATGTGTTCATGTGTGTTAGTTGTGGAAGTTCCATGCAATAAGGACACACACACATATATCTACACATTAATATATCTGTTTATGTTTATGTATATAACTTTCTCTTCAATTTATAGTTTTAGAGAGTCACTTGGATACACTAGAAATTTAAGTGACTTGCCCAGGGCCACATGACTTGAACATGTCAGAGATGGGATCTGAACTTAGATTTTCCTGGCTCCAAGGTCAGACCTCTAGCCACTACTATGTGGTGCTTCTCATCTCTTTTAATAAAAAATTAGAAAAGATAATGATAAAGTTGGGTGGAAGAGTTCCTCTTTTGCTTTTCCTTCTTAGTTTATACCAGAGCTTTTTTTTTTTCTAACTGTCCTGCTCTTTAAGTAAATAACCTTTCTGTCCCACCACCCAGGAAAATATGGAGGGTGTCTTCTGCAAAGATTATTTCTACAAAGCACTAAAACTGTGATTTTTATCTCTGCCCTTCCCCCAGTTGTTGTTACTCTCTTTTATACAGTATAATCATGCAATAGTGTTGGTAGGTCACAGGGTCCAAACTATTCTAGGGATGTAATTACAGGTATTGGCTTATTATTTAGGAGAGCCTCATGCCCTCAACTCATTAATCAAGCTCTTAACAGTCCTTCCAGTTCCCTATTGTCACTACCCTTTTGCTTTTACTTGCTCAATTCAAGTCAAAGCTTTCTCTTTTACTCCCTTCATCTTTAAGGAAACCAGCATCCCATCTGAAGCCGCTGTCCACCTTTGGCTAGGATTAGATTATAGAGGGAGAAGTGGGAAGGACCTTAGTGATGTCATTGAATCCAACAAGTTCATTTTACAGATGACAAAACAGATTCCCCAGGATCACACAAGTAAAAAGTGACAGTGCTCAGATCTGAACCTAGTGTAATCTGACTCTTAATACAGGACTCCTTCCATAGTACCATGGACCCAACCAGCACCTACCTCTAATATGTTTCTCTTCTTTACTTTTCCTAGATTCTCTCTGAGCTATCTTGTATTGTTCAAGCTATAGACTGATCTAGTTTCTTTTAATAGGATCATAGATTTAGAATGAATAAATGAATTGAAAAGCAACCAGTCAATAAATACTTGTTAAACACCATATTAAGTGCCAGGCATTGTGCTAAGCCCTAGAAATAGAAATGAAAAAGTAAGATAGTCCCTGATAATAAGGAGCTCACATTCTAATTGGAGAAGACAACATATTTAGGATAGCACAATTTTAGGGGGAATTGAAAGACATCTGTCCCTGAAGTTCAAAGCAATGCTATGCTGGGGCCTGCTGTAGAAGCTGCTTGTTAAAATTTCAATGAGCATTTACACTTTGGAGATCAGCAAATGCTATAAATAGGCTTTGCTTGATCATTTTGTTTTGTTAATTATCTAGACCAGGCCTGAACCACATGTAGCCACTGAGCCACTTGCAGCCCACGAAAGGATTTTGTGGGACCCATGAAAAATTTAGGGTTGCAATTTCATATTCTCCTGCTTATCATGTGACCCAGGGCAACCAACCATCATCAGTCTAACTCTGGTCTAATCTATCTGTAGCCTGAAAAAGTTAGCCTATTTTAATTTTGGCCCTTACTTACTGTCAAGTTATGCAGGTCTGGTCTAGATTTAAGAAAGTGATGGGGGAAAGGTGAGAATGTGCTCACTCTAAACAAAGAATAATACTCATTGTAAAGTCAGGAAAGTTCTCATTTTATTTTAACCAGTTATTCTGCATTCATAGTGAATGGGTAACTCCTAAATGGAAAGCACACAGGCTCAGACAAATGCCAGCCTTTTTATGCTGTTCCCAGATTGAATTTCCCCCTTTGCTCTCCATTAGTTAAATGCAACCTCCTGAACCTCCCACTTTATGCCTCCCCAAATAGTTCGTTAAACATGGCTAAAAGCTTCTGACCTTTTACCTGATCAGAAGCCTGCCTCTGTTCTCTGATTAGAACTAGTCACCTCTGACTTATATTCTGCTATCACTCAAAGCTGGGAGGAGCCTTGATCCTGTGGAAATAGAATTCCTTCATTTTTTCCACATAGTTAATAATGCAGATTAATTTTTTTAAAAGGATTTTCAGGGTACTTTTATTCTGAGAGTAAATCGTTAAGCAGAGGTTGAAGGGGACCATCTTGCCATGACTGAGAGTGGTAAAGTGAGTCTATGGAACTTAATGAAGAATTCCAAGCATATCTTAGAGATCATTTTAGACCAACACCTTCATTTGACAGATGAGAAAACTGAGAATCAGACAGAGGAGGTGACTTTCCCAAGGACACAAAAACAGAATGGGGTAAGGCAGAAATTTTAATTCAAATCCTCTGCTAAACTAACTACACTACAAGCTATATTTTAGAATCATAAAATTTGGGGGCTAGAAGGGACATTCTCTTCTGGGTCTTCATACTTCCCTACCCCAAGGTCTCAGAAAATTTTCTGGCTTTATTTTTCTTTGGTACTAACAATAGAATTTGTGAAGGCTAATTTACATTATAATTCCTTATGTTCCACATGGGTTTACTCTCAATCCGCATATGATTTGGAAAGAGGGAGATTTTCACTACAGAGTCTCCAACTTCTACAGAACTCTCAGTCACAACCAACTCACTGAGGTGTCTTAAAGTCACTCTTGTCTATAGGGGTGGGAGTAGGGTATGGGAACCTGGCTTGAACTCTCCTTTACCTAATGTTTCCCTTAGCTTGGACATGAAGCAGTCAAATTATTCTAGTTTGAGCTAGAGTACTAAGCAAAGATTCTTGTTATTTTTTTTCCTTTGGCAGGAGTATATATGTTGGGGGAGGCATAGAGAAGGGAAATAACACTAAGAACAATGAGTCAAAATTGAAAAAGAGGCAAATTTTGACTTGAGGTAAGGATATAATCCTTAACAGCTCAGAAGCATTTCCAGATGGTACGACCAAGCTTCATAAGTGAATCTAGCAATCTTTGAGTAAAGGTTAAATGATCACTTGTTCAATATATTTCATTTTAAATATAATATAGTTTTCATTTCCAAATTCTCTCCTTCCCTCATCTCTTCCCCCACCCACCGAGAAATCAAGAAAAACAAAATCCATTGCCCAAATAAGTAATTGGAATTAAACCGGAAGAAAGATTTTGGCAACAGTCATGAAGTTCAAGGGGAAAGCAGGAAATATAGTCTGAGGTCAGGGTTTGATGAAAGCTGCTCTCTAGTGAGGTCTGAACTTGAACAAAGAGTTCATATACAACTTGTTATGCTTAGCAAGGTGAATGTACTGGCATCTTTTCAAATTTGGCATATGATGCTAATGGCAGCTCCCTTGGTCTTTGCAAATAAGCTTCAAATGTGGACAGCTCCCAGCTTCCTAGTCATTTCCTCAATGGGAACAAGTTATGTGAGAACTCTGTACACTATTTTCAAGGGTGTGGCAATAAATGTTAAACAACCAGGACCTCTGTAGGATGTGTGTGTGTGTGTGTGTGTGTGTGTGTGTGTGTGTGTGTGTGTAATAATGCATGCACATTTAAGTTTAATCTGTATTATTGACACTTTCTTAAATCTAGACAATCCACAAAACAAATAAAAACTTTGATTTGTAGCAATTGCTGAAGACTGAAATCTAAATGCTTACACTGAAAATCTCAAAATCAGCTGCATTAGAACTGGCATTAGCACACCCCTGAATCCATTTCCCTCCTCATTTTTTCTCTCCTTTCCTTCATCCCTTCCAGGCAAACAAAACCCTCAGGTCTAACCTCCCCTCTTCCTCAAGCCTTATCCTGTTTTGTTTTAGTCTTTCAGTCCATCAAGGTGTGGAAGTGAGAGAAGGATCTAGGTAGCAACAAGGGAGATTATCTGAGTATAAGCGAATTTGCCTTATCTGCTTTTTTTCAAGGAAGAAATATCAATGTCCTTCTAGACCTTCTCCCAAACAATTGTGATTGTTAGAGTTAAGCTGTGGGTAGGGAAAGAAGGGGAGATCAAATGTGTCATTCCCAATGGTTCGAGTCCTCATCAACACTTGCCTCAGCCATCTCTTTAAGTTGATTCTTTCTCCCTGTACAATCTATTCTTTAGAGTGACCTTCCTAAGACATAATAGCTCTGACTCCTTCACGCTCCTGCTTATAATTCTTCAGTGGTTCTCTATTTTGTACAAGATCAA
>JAQQSK010005854.1:0-14717 GCA_028658325.1 Potorous gilbertii
TGTGTGTGGGTGGGTTTTAGTGTATTATGTTTTGATTTGTTACATGATTTCTTCCATTTATTTTAGTGTGACTACACAGCATGACTACAGTGAAAATGTGTGCTCAATAGGAAAGTATATGTAGAACCTATACAGAATTGTATGCTGTCATGGGGAGAGAGGGGGGTAGAGGGGGGAAGGTGTGGGGGGATAAAATCTTAATTTTAAGGAAGCGATTGTAGAACATTAAAAATAATAATAAAATAAAAAAAGAAACAGTTATCAAATAAAAAAAAACATAAGAGCTCAAAAAAAAAAGAAAAAAAAGAGATAAATGTTCAAAGGATATAAACAGATCTCAAAAAGAGCTTCAAAGTATTCACAGCCACATGAAAAAGTGCCCCAAATAACTGACAGAAATACAAGTCAAAACAACTCTGCATTTTCAACTGACACCCTGAAAATTGACAAAAATGATAAAAAAAAAAAAAAAGGTACTAGTCAATGGTGGAGGGGTTATGGGAAGATAACCATACTAATTCATTGTTGGTGGAGCTGTAAAATGGTACAACCATTTTATTTTGTAATTATGCAAATGACTAAAATGTCTATACTCTTTGAGCCTAAGAATACAACACCAGGCTTATACTTCGAAGAAGTCAGTGGAAAGAAAAAATTCCCCCCATATACTCTAAAATATTTATAAGCAGCACTTTTCAATGACAGATAAGAACTGGAAACAAAGTAGATACCCATAAACTGGGGAATGGCTAATCAAATCAAAGTATATGGATGCAATGGAATGTGCTATAAGATATGATATGTGTGATGAATACAGAGAAGCATCTCTATGAACTGATGCAAACTGAAGTTAGCAGAGAAAAGAAAACAATATACACAGTGACTACAACAATATAAACAGAAGGAAGACCACACCAAAAAAATTAAAAATTAATGTAACAAAATTATAAAGATTAAGTGGGACTCAAATGAAGAGATATGACAAGATGATTCCTACATACCCCTTAGAGGAAGTGGGAGGTCAACATGTCACACGTTTTCAGTCTTTCTCAATATATTGATCAATTTGCTGACTCTTTCTTTTCCCCTCCAAAAAATATATTAGTTGTCAAATGGTATGGTTCTCAGAGAGAGGCAAGGATATACTGAATACCATAATATAAGAAATGAAAATATCAATAAAAAACTGAAAAGAAAAAATCCAACTACATCCTGCTCTTCATATTTTTATGTAGATAGTCTACCCTTGCCAAATAGACTACAAATTGCCATGGAAAAAAGACTTTTTTTTTTATCAGTGGTGCTAAATTAAACAGGAACAGATACCAGGCTACTGACTTAGAAAACCATATATTTATGCTATCTATATTGTATCATATTTTTATTTATTCTGTCAAACATTTTCCAATCACTGTATATGATTGGCAGTGACTTTTTTACAACTCTGTCCTGCACTACCTAATATTTTGTAGCACATACTGTAGGCATTCAATAAACACTGGTGATTTTTTTTTGTTTCAATCAAATTAATCTAAACCTTTATATATTGTGTCCAATTGGCAACCATTATAAAAGACATTATTTTGAAGATTTTTCACAATATGGTTCTCTTATCATGTGATTATCGGAAGATAGCAGTATATGTACACATACATACTTACTCTCCCAACCTCCATTAGCAGGTTCATTCTCCATCAAGCACCTGCTTTGTCACCCCTCCAGGTTTTAGAGGTAGTCCTTATAGGTTGAGGGATAATTTCTCATGTGACAGCTCACTAATACCCCACCAATGTATGTCCCCCAATGATTATCAATTGATATCAGTCAGCCACATAATTAACTTTTAGAAAGAGGAAATTCCCTAGGTAATATAGTAAGAACAGTAGATAGAAAACTTTTCCTCAAAGGTCTATGATGCATTCTTTCACCAGTACATACAGAGTCAAGGGGTAAATGAGTTTAAACTTGAAGATGTGACAAAGGGATAACTGAAGTCCTAGAAGTCCTCAAGATGGTAGGTATGGAATAGCTTCTTGTTTCCTTGTACATTTTGAAGATGTCTTTCTTCAAAGTATCTAACTTACCCTTATCTTTTATTGCAAGCCATCACAACCAGTTACACTGTTCCCAGGACACTGTTAGGATACCAATGAGAAGCTCCAAATCCTCAAGCTCTCCAAAGTTCATAAAGTTCCCCTCTGGTTGGGGGAGAGGATAGATAGGACTAAGACACTCAGCCCAATCAATTCCTGTTGAGGCACTTGTTGTAAAGCTTCTGCAACCAAGTTACTGGACTTAATAAGTTTAAATGTATAATTACAAACTGGTTTTCTGGCTTTATAAAGGGTAAGTCTTCTAAACAAAACCCAAATATACTCCCAGTTGCACTTAGTTAAAATGTCTTTAATTGATAATTCAATAGAGGCCTTCTCACTTGGTCACAATTTTTTTAACTGTTCTCACTTGACAAAGACAATCTGTCAATTACTTTAAAGAGCTGTGAGGGAGTGGAGTGACTTATTAATCAAATCAATTGATCCCTACCCTTATATCAGCAAGAAAATAAGAGTAAATGCTCTCAGTACCAATCTTCAATTCCTTTCCCGACTAATTTACTTTTATCTTCTACCTCCATTCATCCAATAAATGATTTGCACTAAAAGTGTAGCTTTGCCTGAAGATCTAACTAATAAATTTCAAGAAATTATTTAGTATCCATTCTCTATTCATTCTTAAAATGTATGGTCAATTTACTTTAGAAGAACAAGTATTAATAAATTAGAAGTTGGATTTTACTTCTAACACATAACAAATCCTATTTAAAGAGCATGGAAATAAATTTTAGAAAATGGCTTAGGAAACTAAGCTAAACAATTGGGGTATTACATTTTACAAACCACTCCAGAAGTTGATAGTAAGTGCTTACTATAGGCCAGACACTGCACTAGACACCAGATAGCAAGAAAAGGTTGAGTCCTTGTCCTCAAAAAGCTTATATATGTTAATAAGGAAGCAACATGTATAAAATAAGTATATATAAGCTAAATGTAGAACATATGCTAAATACTATACATATTTATATTGTTTCTATACCTAAGTATATCTATATCTATCTATATAACATAAATATGCTAAATATAGAAAATTAGAGAGGGAGGTGCTAGTAATTGTGGGAAAGGCCTCTTGAAGAAAGCAGAGGTTAATTGAATCTTGAAGGATTTTAAGGAATCTTGGAGGATTAGAATCTTGAAGTATTCTATGAGTAAAAGTGAGCAGAGTACATTCTAGGAATTCAAGACAGCCAGTGAAAGTAAAACAGTATAGCTGGTCCAGTGAGTGTATGGAGGGTAGTAACATGAACAAAGAAGGCTAGGAAGGTGTCAGATTGTAAAATGCTCCATTCTTTTAAAAAGTACAATTTTATTGCAACTTTTTTGTTTTTGCAGGCTTATTTCACTTCATGCACTTCACCTTATTGAGTTTCAAAGATACTGTATTTTTTTACAAATCGAAAGTTTGTGGCAGTTCTTCATCAAGTCTTCAAGTCTATCTACCATTTTTCTAACAACATATGCTCACATCCTGACTCTGTGTCACACTTTGGTAATTCTCACAATATTTCAAACTTTTTCATCATATTACATATAATGGTGACCTGTGATCAGTGGTCTTTCATGTTACAATTGTAATTGTTTTGGGGCACCACAAACTGCACCCACATAAAACAGCAAGCAATCGATAAATACTGCGTGTTCTGGGTGCTTCACTGACTAGCCATTCCCCAGTCACTATTCCTCTCCTATACAGAAGTGCAGTAAGGGTGGGGGGTATGGACATTTTCTCATATTTCTTCTTTGAGGCTATGCTTGTTCTTTGTAATTTTGCAGCATACATTTCTGATTGCTTTGTGGTCACTGTCAATAGATTTACATTGTTGTAGTCATTAACAATATTGTTTTCTTTGCTCTGCTTACTTTACTCTGCCAACAGTTCGTTTAAATTCTTCCATGCTTCTCTGCATATTCATTATTTCATTGTAATATTCCTTGATATTCATGTACCATAATTTGTTTAACCATTCCCCAATCTATAAGCATCAAGTTTGTTTTCAGTTCTTTACTACTATAGACAGTGCTGTCATATTGTTGACTTTTTTTTCTCAATGACCTCCTCAGTGAAACCTCCAGGTTAATGGATATGGACATTTTATCATTTTATTTGCATAATTCCAAACTGCTTTCCAAAATGGTTGAACTGACTCCAACAATGACAACCCCTCCAACAATCACTATTCTCGTTTTTATCTTTGCCAATTTGCCGAGTATAATGTAAGACCTTAGAATTGTTTTGATTTTCATTTCTCGTAGTGGTTCAGAGCATTCCTTCATATAGTTTCATTGTTTGCAATTATTTCTTTGAAAACTGCTAATATCCTTTGACCACGTTTCTTCTGGGGAAGAGCAATGCAAAGTGCTTTAAATGCTAAACAAAGAATTATATTTGAACCAAGAGGTAACAGAGGGCCATGGGAGCTTGTAAGAAGGGGAGGTGGCCAGGGAAATCAGTACTTTTATCAAGGCACTTTAGCATCTGTGAGGTGGGTAAACTGGAGTAATGGATTCATATAATGAATAATCCCTTGTTTTAGGCATTTCTATAATCAATAAAGCTACCCCACAATCCAATTTTAAATCTGAGTGCTACACAAGACAATTTTAATTTGAATAATGGTTTATATTAAAACATCTAGATACTGTAGAGAAGAAGCACTAAACCTAAATGGTTAAGAGCAAGTCCCTTCCTTTTTTTGGAAACTGTATTTTAAAGTTCTCATGGTTAAAGTATCAGTTTATCGGTACTGAAAAGTCTAATGTGGGAACTTTCAGAAGGATTCTATTATGTTGATCACCCCATTATCTGAATGAAAAATCATGAAAGAAAATCTGAGCAAGTGGGAGAGAATAGTAATCTGGGTATGAGGGTGAGAGTAGGAAGGTAGGGAGAGAGACTAGTCAAACACTCCAAGAATTTAAGCGTAAGACTATAAAAATGCCTAAACTCGCCTCTCCCTGCCCCAGAAGACACAATATCTCTGGTCACTTAATACACTTTTCATGCCCCTGAAACACTAGGAAGAATTAGGTCCTTGGTCTTTACTTTCACTTCCAAACTTTCTTTCTGATGTCATTCAGTAATCTTTCCTTTAAGGCTCCTGGTTCCATCCATCTATATGTCACCCTAGTAATTGTTTATCTAATCACTGTCCGGCTTAGTCAGCCTTCCTCTCCACCCCAATCCTTCCCCCTTACTTAGGGATTTCAATACATTCTAAAATACATGCAAACATCATGGACTCTTAGTTAATCAAGGTTCTCAAATGCCATGATTTGAACCTTACCTCTAGCTCTGCTCAACTCTTATTTCCTTGATCTCACTACCAAATATAACTTTAGCCTACATGATCCAGAACCCCTTTTAAACCAATCTTTTTTACTTCCTTCTACCTCTTCCTCCAACCTCTCTCCTCCTAACCCTTCATCCTCATCCTCCTATTGCTCCATTCCTTTCTGTTTTCCCAATCCATGAGGTGTAGTCTGGTCTCACTTTGCTCCTTTTCTAATCTTGATCCTATTGGTTAATCAAATCAACTTTAACCAGTCCTCTACTCTTAAATCCTACACCTCCTTATCTAAAAACTCATAACTCACCACAACTCCATCTCCCCATCTGCCTTCTCTACTCTTATTCCTAATTCCAAGGAATGCTACTAGAAGAAATCACAAACCACAGTTCTGACCTAGTCAGCTAGATCCACTATAAATTTATGCTATCTTATCTCAGCTGGGACCTGTTTCTCTACCTATCAATCTCCCCAAAGGGTTTGTTCCAAACCTTTTCTTCCCAAGCTTCCAACAATCCCCACCCCCACCTTCTCCTCAGAGAGAGAACCTACTTTATTAAGAAAATAGAGACCATCCTTCAGGATCAACCTCTTCTGCCAATTCCAAACCTCAAATTCCCATCATACCTGATTCTATCCTTTGTTTCAGTCAGAAGATGTGGCCTTTATCCTTATTCTTAACCAAATTAAACTTTCTACCTGTGTCCTTGATCTCATACTTTGGGAGTCTGTTCTTTTGATCATCCCCCCAAACCCTCCCATTCAAATTTTCAACCTATCCACTGATTTCTTCCCTGCTTTCTAAAACATGTTTGGTTCTCCCCCATAGAATGGAATGGAAAAACATTTATTAATTACTTGTTATGTGCCAAGTAGCATTCTGAAGGCTGAGAATACAATTTTTTTAAAAAATCAAGAAAGTCCTACTCTCAAAAAGCTCACACTTTAACTGGAGGAGAAATGTACATCAGAATCAGAGATAATAAACACTTATTAAACACTTGCCATGTACCAGACATTGAGCTAACCACTGGGAACACACATATAAAATAGTCCCTGTACTCAAGGAGCTTACAATCTAATGGAGAAAACAACACATACACAGAAGATGGCAGATTTTTAAGGAGAGGGAAATATACTGAATCAGAAGCATGATGAAGTCCTACAGTCAGGGTAGGAAATGATCTGAGACGGTCTGAGTTCCAGAGTGGATTTCAACTTGCAGAATGAGCCTTTTGCACACCAAGTCCAAAAAAAAGCAGCTGCATAAGAAATGACAAGGCTAATGACCTGGACACATTTCTTAAATGGTGAAGGATGCAGGAAGAGCTGTCTATGTCCACCCTCTCCAATTAGGGGTCCCAGGGCTAGGGGTGCTTAGGAGGTTTAAGTTTCAGAGTTGTTTTTATCTTGCAAAATGATGAGCTTCTGCAGATCATAAAGTACATGAGAGCAGCCAGGTGCGAGTTTGGTTGCAAGATGAATTGCAAGATACAGAGAAGTTCAACTGTAGTTGTTCATCAAGGCCCTTAGGATACTTAAGAGTACATTCTTCTAAGCAAACTAGGCTTGAACTTGAAAAAAACTCCTAAAAATACCTCATTTGATCCTCCTATCTTTTCAAGTCATAGTCTAATATCTCTATCTATCTAATATCTCAACTATGTGTATCTACTTCCTTACCTCCCACTCATTTTCCCCATCAATCTTTGTCAGCTAAGTTTCTATCCATCTTTCAAGAACTAGCTGCTCAAATATCAACTGCTCTATGAAGCCTTTCCAATCTCTACTTTCTAACAGTATTTTTATTCTACCCCAAATATAGTACTTCACTCAAGTATTTAAGTTTGATTGAAATCTGTCTTATTATATTTGTCAATGTGCCTATTGCCTTCCCCGCTAAATTCTAAGCTCCTTAATGGCTGTGATCACGCCCTGTTCATCTCCATATATTGAACAGATCATTGCAGTACCTGTAGAAGTTTTCAATAATTGTTTATTACATTAAAATTAATTTCCCTTTGTCCTTGTGCTACTGGAATTTGGCTATGGGTGGACTTCAGAAAAACCTGTTAAAACTTACATGAACTGATGCTGAGTGAAGTGAGCAGAAACAACATTGCACACAGTAACAGCAAAACTGTGTGATTACTAACTTTGATAGATTTAACTCTTCTCATATCTCTTTTTTAAAATATGTTCGATGTTCATAATTTTACCACATTCACTCAATTTTGGAAGTGTCCTCATATCTCTTTTTTAAAATGTTTTTTTAGTAGTTCTTTCCATTTACATTGTTGTAGTCAGCATATATATCATTTTCTTGGTTCTGCTTATTTCGTCTGCATTATTTGTGCAGATCTTTCCAGGACCTCTGAATGTCACATACAACATTTCTTATAGCACAGTAGTATTCCATTACATTCATGTAACACAATTTATTTAGCCATTTCCCATTCAATGGGCATCATTTTGTTTCCAATTCTTTGCTATCAAAAAAAAAGTGCTGCTATAAAATTGTTTTCCAATTTGGAATTGATATGAAAGGTTATATGATTCATAAGTCTACCAACAACGTATTAGTGTGTCTAGGAGCAGCTAGGTCGTGCAGTGGATAGAGCACCAATGCAGGAGTCAGGAGGACCTGAGTTCAAATCTCACCTCAGACACTTGACACTTACTAGATGTGTGACCTTGAGCAAATCACTTAACCCCAATTGCCTCATCCTGGGTCATCTCCAGTCATCCCAATGAATATCTGGTCACTGAATTCTGGTGACCTGCACAGTCCTCCCTCACTCAAAAACCAAAGTCGAGTGCAAGTCATGTCATTACTTCTCTGATGGTATGGCCTTCTTCGGCAACGAAGGATGCACACACACACTAGTGTGCCTATCATCCCAAAACCCCTCCAACATTATTTGCAATTTTTCCTAGATATAATATAAAACCTCTGAATTGTTATGATTTGTGTCTTTTATTATTCTTTCATGTGATTGTTAATATTCTGCAATTCTTTTAAGAACTATTTTTTCATATCCTTTGGTCATTAAGGTATTGGATGGTGGCTGTTAGTCATATATTTGTTGACTATGTATTTTGGATATCAAACACTTTCCAGAAAAATTTGATTACAAAATTTTTTTCCCATTTAACCACTTCCCTTTTCTTATCCTAGGCACATTAATTCTGCCTGTGCAGAAGCTTTTCAATTTCATATAACCAAAGTTACCTATTTTATCTTTTCTAAGTGCCTCTAGCAACTAAGAATACATTCCCTACCCATACCTATGAAAAGCATATGACCTGCAACTCTTCTAATTTTTTATATGCTCTTTAACAATAAGTCACCTATCTATTTAGAATGCAATGTGGAATATGGTGTGAGATGTTGGTAAACCTAACTTCTGCCATACTGCTTTTCAGTTTTCCCAATAATTTTTATCAAACAGGATTTCTTTCCTAGGTAATTTATGCTTACTTTATTGAACACTGGTTTACTGAGTTCCATTGTTTCTGATTCTCCCTTATCTAGTCTGTTCCATTTATCTACCTCATTTTTTTTAAACAAATACAAGATGGTTTTGACAACTGCTACCTTATGATACAGTTAGAGATCTGGAAGTGCTGTTTCTCTTTGTCCTTACCTTCTCTAATTTACATTTAACAAGTCATGACATTTCCAAAAATTCTTCAGTTCTAGAGTTATACCAACAGTTGATATCCTTAAGACCTTGAAGAGCAACAATTTAGTACTAAGAATTTCGAATCTGTAGCAGAGATACAGAGACAAAAATATCCACTCTGTCAATGACTCATATTTTATGTGAAAGGCAGAATCATCACATGAAAGCTGGATAATGTCACCTGAGTAGTCATTTGGATCTGCACTGTGCAGCAATTCAGTATCATTACTAATGAAGTGTTGGGGCCTGAACATCAGAAAGTCCTAAGACCATGTCTTAGTAAAACCAAACCTGCCGTGAGAAAATTTCGCTACAGGCACAGAGTTAACACTGTAATTTCTCAGATAAAAGCTATCTTAGGGGTGCCTACCTCAATGACTCTCCAGTGCCTGCCCAAGGACCATGTTCTGCCAACCCTTGTATCTTGTCCCCTTGACAGAGTTATTTCTGTTGTCATACTAGTAAACCATCCCAACAAGCTCCCTCTTTACTGATAGGTACATCAGCAATAAAAGATAAAAATCCACCAAATGACTCTGGTAACCTTCCACAATTTTAGAAATATTATGAAACTACACTTTGAATAGATACCCACTACTTAGCATATACCCCAAGGAGATCAGCCGCAGAAAGAAAGGTCCTATTCAAGCAAAATTTTTTGTGGTGACTGGAAACAATGTACTAAAAACAAAGTAGATACCTAACACTATAGGAATGACAAATGTGAAGAATGTGACCTTGGGCATATCATTTAAAACTCTTTGAGCTTCAAATACTCACCTATAAAATGAGAGGGTTGGACTAGGTGACCTCTAAGGTCCTTTCTTCTATATCTGTGATCCGTAATAGATGAACTTGTGCTGAAGGCAATGACTTTTATCTAATACAATGTTCCACATCTATAGTCCTGCCCCACTTCTGGGGTTAGAATGAGTTAAGGATTCGTATTTTTTAACATCACCTGGACTAAACTAGTTCATTATAATTATATAGTATTTAGGTTACTTCTGTTGTTTTTATTTACATTTTTACAACTGTGTATATTATTTTCCTAGTTATTCTTACTTCACTCTGTATTAGTTGGTATAATTTTCCCTATGCTTTTTTGAATTCCTCGTATTTGTTATTTCTTATAGTGCAATAGTTTCTATGTCTTCTTCTACAACATGACTAATATGGAAATAGACTTTTCAAATAGAAGAATTTACCATCAGTGCAGTAGCTGACCTTTACGTCATCTTCAACCTCATTGAAAGCATTTGACAACATGGCTGAAAACATCATGCTAAAAAGCATGGGAGCAAGCACACAGTCCTGTTTCACTCCATTGGTGACTGGGAAGTCCATTATCCAGAATCTGGGCAAACATGTCATCATGAAATTGATGTCCAATACTGACTAACTCTCCAGACAACCAAATTTTGACATAATTTTCCATAAGCCCACACAACTGACATGTCAAAAGCCTTGGTCAGATCTACAAACATTGTGCACAGACCTCTATTCTGTTCCTGGCATTTCTCCTGGAGTTGTCGGGTAGCAAACATCATACTGACTGTTCCTTGGCCCTTTCTGAAGCCACACTGGCTCTCAGGCAGATGACCATTTTTCAGATGAAGGATCAGCTTATTAAGGAGGACTCTAGGAAGAATCTTGCCAGCAGTGACTAAGAGGGAAACCCCAGTGTGAATGTCACAAGATAATCTATTTCCTTTACCTTTATAAAGATGGACAATGGAGGCATCACCTCCTCTTGCCATATAACCTGGAAAATTTCAGTCAGCTTTTGTATGAGCAATGGTCCCCCTACCTTGTGAATCTCAGCTGGAATAGAATCAGCCCCAGGTGCTCTGCCACATGAAAGGAGCCTAATGGCACTCAAAACCTCTTCTTCAGTTGGAAGTTCAGCTAAGGAGAAATTGACTTCAATCTGAGGAAAACTGTCAATGGCTTCAGCATTGATTGACGTTGGTCTGTTGAGAACACTATGGAATTGTTCAGCCCATTTCTCTAGGACCATGTCTTTATCAATAATCAACGTAGCTCCATCAGCACTGAGTGATGCACCATAGATTTTTGATCCATAGCTTTCAGGGAATCATAAAAGCACTTTGGATTGTTACTATCAGCATAAAACTGAATTTCATCTGCCTTCTTACTGAGCCAGGAATCCTGCATCTCTCTAAGCTTTGCTTGTACTTTACTTTTGATGGAATTAAATGCTACCTTCTTAGAGATGGATGAAATTATCCTGCTGGTAAATCCTGTGCAGTTCTCGTTTTTCATTTAGCAGCTTTTGAATTTCCCCATCATTTTTATCAAACCAGTCTTGATGTTTGCGAGTGTTCAGACCCAGATGAGAAATGCAGTGCCAAGACCAAAGTGAAGGGAGTGCAGGTGCATGCTTTTCTGTTTTCAGATGATTGTGCACTCAATGCAGCCTCTGAAGTTGAGATGCAACAAGATCAATTCTCTGCTGCCTGTACTAATTTTGGCTTAATAATTAACACTAAGAAAACATAGGTGCTCTATCAGTCACCCCCACACCATCCATACATGAAACCATAGGTTACAATGAATGGAGAAGTTTTGAATGCTGTACGTAAGTTCACTTACCTTGCTAGTGTACTTTCCAGGGATATACACATTGACAATGAGGTTGATGCACACACTGCCAGAGCTAGCTAAGTTTTGGGGAGGTTCCAAAGAAAACTATGAGAGAGAAGAGGTATTGTATTAGACTGACTACAAAACTGAAGGTCTACAGAGTCAGTGTGCTGACTCATTACTGTGGGCCTGTGAAACATGGATACTCCACCAGCGCCAATCCAGGAAACTGAATCACTTCCATTTGAACTGTCTCAGAAGGATTCTGAAGATCACATGACAGGGTAAGGTACCAGACACTGAAGTCCTTGCTCAAACTAAATGAATGCTCAGGAATTCAAACTATGCTTCAGAGAACACAACTCTAATGCGCTGGCCATGTTGTTCAAATGCAAAATGTACACTTGCCAAAAAAGCCTATTTTATAGAGAACTCACATGGGGCATGCTAGAAGAGGTGATACAAGGACACTCTCTCAAGGTCTCTCAAGAACTTAGGATTTGATTGTGCAACAAGGGAGATAATGGCACAGGAACACTGAGCATGGCGTGCCCACATCACAAAAGGTGCTGTGCTCCATGAGCAGAGTTGAAAGAGCACTAAGGAAAAGTAGGAATGAGTAAATTTGAAGTATCCACCCTAAATGTTCACACCAACTATCTGTGTCCAATCTGTGATACAGTATTCTGGGCTTTTATTGGTCTGATCAGCCACAGTTGGACACATTGCAACTTCACTTTACCACACTGATGTCATTTTGGTCCTATTCTAGAATGAAGGACAACAACCAATATGGAAATATATCTTGCTTGACCTGTATCAAACTGCTTACTGTCACAAGGAGAAGGAAAGTAAGAGAAAGAAAATTTGGAACTTACAATTTAAAAAAAAAAATGTTACATGTAATTGGGGGAAAAATCTTATGTTATTTAAAAAACTAAAAATTGTATGACCAAAGTTAGCCAAAGTCAATATATCTCCTGAGGGGGAGAAATGGTGTTTGGATATAATAAAATCATATAAGTAAAGGAAAAAATGACTTCCTGACAGGATGGCTTAATTACTCAAAAACACTCAAAAAATAAAAAAATTTTTAGGTAAAAATATAGTACAGTATCACAATCTGGGAAAATTTAATTATCATCTAGAACATGTTTCTATTATAGAGATTTCAATCACTAAAGCTTTGCCCATTTTAATTTTTTAATCACTATCCTCAGGTAGTCTTTATACTTTCATATCTAAAGTTTCACTTCGGGTGGGTAATTTTCTTCTTAACCCTGTACAGTCATTACACTATCACTCAACTAAAGAGACAGCTTTGCAATGGAATTTCACTCCCATGTTTTCAGGAGTATGCTGTTTAATAAGCAACTTATACAATACTTGAAAATGATTAATAATAAACAACTTTCTGTTGAGTAAGAGGTCAGTGGCAAAAGCACTAGACATGGAGTCAAGCAATCTAGATTCAAGTTATATAGTTCTGACCCTTTATTACTTGTAATAAACTCTGAGCAAGTAATGTAACCTCTGAGTTTTATGCTGCCTCATATTTAAAATAAAGAGGACACTTGTACTACCACATAAGAGTACTATTACCAAAAAACAAACAAAAAACATTTGTCAATCTTAAAATACTCTACAAAATAATAATTTTTGGTAAAGAATTTATACCAACCCAATTTACACTTTTTTACTTATATACATGATATATACTAGACAAGCATTGCCAGTGGGTGGTGAGTGAGCTGGTTTATATAAACGGGAAACTACATTGGTTTCAACAATCCTAAGGTTCTCCATGAAACAAAGACCTACAATATTCCTCTAGTGATTTTACTTGGCTATAAATTATGGAATAGCACAATCTCCTAAGAAAATGATTGTAAAACACAATGATAATCATAAATAGGTCACAGCATATCACCAAACTTACACAGGAGAAGCCACACAATTAACAGCTTTCAAAACTTTTTGCTATCAAGGGTCCTTAATTCTTTAAGTTTTGAGTATTTATTATAAATAATATTAAATATCAATGCAACTAAAGAGCTTTGCAATTATTAACAGTTGGGAAAAAGAACCTGATCAGTCATTTCACTGAAATAGGAAATTCCTGGTGTGGCATTTTCCTGTCAAGGCAGAGGAAGTTCCTTCTCAAGAACTTATAGTCTTAAAGAATTGCCTAGGGCAGGGGGCAGAGCCAAGATGGCGGAGTAGAAAGATTCACATTTGCTAGCTCTGAACCCACAGCCCATGGATTCCCTCTAAAAAGAAGTCCTGACAAATTCTGGAACAGTGGAAGCTGCGCAGAAACACACTGAAGGAGATTTCCGTTGCAGAGAGCCCTGAAAAACCCACCGCAAAGGTACTCCGGACGGGAGTGGAGCCCTGCCCTGCGGAGCGCTCCCCTGCTCTGCCCTGGCCACGCGGCACTGAGAGGAGCGAGCAGAGCCCAGCAGGCGTCAGGGACCTGATTCTCCCACGATTGCGAAGGTCCCTCCATTCACAGACGCTCAGGTCAGTGAGAGAGATGGGCTGAGAGGGGAGCAGGGTATCTCCGGGACTCGGACCCCCTCTGGAGGCGGCGGCAGTGGCAGAAGCTGAGGCAGCTCAGCCAGAGACTCCCGGGACGGGCAGGGACTCCGCCGCCACTGCTCCATTGCAAGAGATCTCTGCATAAACCCCCTGAGGGAACTGAGCCTGAGAGGTGACCCTGCCCCAACCTGAGAGAGCAGATAAGCTCCCATTGAAGAGCAGTCAGGACTGCCACCAAAAGCCCTGAGGCTGGGGAGCAGCATTTGAATCTCAGACCCCAAGCACTAGCTGGGCGGATCTGGGCCAGGGGGTGGAGAGGACTCTCAGAAGTCAAGTAACTGGCTGGGAAAATGCGGAGAAAAGGGGAAAAAACTAAGACCATAGAAGGTTATTTTCTTGGTGACCAGAGGATTGCGCCATTCCTCTCTGAGGACGAGGAGGTCTGCTTACCACCAGGTAAAGACATGGGAGTCAAAGCCTCT
>JAQQSK010005855.1:0-14717 GCA_028658325.1 Potorous gilbertii
GAAAACTGCCCTGATATTCTAGAACCAGAGGGTAAAATAAATATTGAAAGAATTCACCAATCACCTCTTAAAAGAGATCCCAAAAAAAAACCTCCTAAAAATATTGAAGCTAAATTCCAGAGTTCCCAGGTCAAGGAGAAAATATTGCAAACAGCTAGAAAGAAACAATTTCAGTACTGTGGAAATACAATCAGGATAACACAAGATCTAGCAGCTTCTAAATTAAGGAATTGCAGGACTTGGAATATGATATTCCAGAAGTCAAAGGAACTAGGATTAAAACCAAGAATCACCTATCCATCATAACTGAGTATAATACTTCAAGGGAAAAAATGGGCATTAAATGAAATAGAAGACTTTCAAGCATTCTTGATGAAAAGATCAGAGCTGAAAAGACAATTTGACTTTCAAACACAAGAATCAAGAGAAGCATTAAAAGGTAAACAGGAAACAGAAATCATAAGGAACTGACTAAAGTTGAACAGTTTACATTCCTACATGGAAAGGTAATATTTGTAACTCTTGAGACTTTTCTCAGTATTTGGGTAGTTGGAGGGATCATACGTACGTATATGCATGCATACATACACACACACATATATGTAGGGAGAGGGCGCAGGGTAAGTTGAATAGGAAGGGATGATATCTAAAAAATAAAATTAAGAGGTGAGAGAGGAATATATTGGGAGGAGAAAGGAAGAAATGGAATGAGGCAAATTATCTCTCATAAAAGAGGCAAGATAAAGCTTTTTCAATGGAGGGAAAAAGGGGGAAAGTGAAAGGGAAAAAGTGAAGCTTACTCTCATCACATTTGACTTAACGAGAGAATAACATACACACTCAATTTAGTATCAAAATCTATCTTACACTACAGGAAGGTAGGGGAGAAGTGGGATGTTGGGGGAATAATGGAAAGGAGGAAAAATGGGAGGAGGGAATAATTAGAAGAAAATACTTTTGGAGAAGGACAACGTCAAAAGACAGAATAGAATAAATAAGGGTCAGGTTAGTATGGAGGGAAATATAGTTAGTCTTTCACAACATGACTATTATGGAAGTCTTTTGTGTAGCTACACATGTATAGCCTATATTGAATTGCTTGCCTTCTCAGTGGGGATGAGTGGGGAGGGAGGAAGGAAGAGAAGTTGAAACTCAAAATTTTAGGAACAAATGTTGAGGATTGTTTTTGCATGCAACAGGGGAAATAAGAAATACAGGTAATGGGGTATAGAAATCTATCTTTCCCTACAAGAAAAGAGAGAAAATGGGGATAAGGGAAGGGAGGGATGTGATAGAATGGTGGGAAGATTGGGGGAAAAGTTTATCACAATGCATGGTATTTTGGGGTAGGGGAGGGGAGAGATGGGGAGAACATTTGGAACTCAAAATCTTGTGGAAATGAATGTTGAAAACTAAAACTAAATAAATAAAGTTAAAAATGCTTTGTTACAAGTTAGAAGTTACAAGTACTATAGTGATTTTCCTAAAGTCCATGTCTGTCTATATCACTTACCTACTTAATAAATTCCAGTGGTTCCCTATTGCTTCTCTATTACTTCTAGAATCAAATATAAAATGATCTGCTTGGCATTTAAACACTTTCACAACCTGCCCCCCAATTGATCTCTCCAACCTTATTATACATTACTTTCCTGTATACAAAATTTAGTTGATGTTGCCTGCTTACAGTTCCTCATATATGATATTCTATTATTCATTTTCATGCTTTTTGCACTGCCTGTGAATTCCCTCTTGAATGAGTTTCCTCTTCTCCTTTGATTCTTAGATTTCCTAGTTTCTATCAGCTCATATAACTTCCTGCATGAAGCATTTCATGATTTCCCCTGCTACAAATGTCCTCTCCTCCCATCCCCATTATCTTATATCTATTTTGTATCTTTACAATATGTAATAAATATGTGCATACTGTATTATTCTCTCTCCTACCCTTAGATTATGAATTCCTTGAGGGAAGGCACTTCTTCATTTTTGTCTTTGTATCCCCTGTTGTTACTTGTCCTTTGTTTTTGAAGAGGACCAATGACACCTGAAGGTGATATCTTGACTTGCACAGTGAATTGGATTTGAGTGAGACAGAAATGCAAAAAGTTGTCAGGATTATTTTCTTCTAGAGTCATCAAAGTTCAGACAAAGACAAAAGTCCGGATGACTGGTGATAGCCCAGGATGCACATGATGCCTTACTATCTTTGGTGCCTGACTAGACTCTAAGTATTCCACAGCACCTGCTTCAGCCACCTTCATGACCTCTGGAACAAATTGTTCTCATCTGCCCATTCTTCCGATGCTTGGGGTAGATATTCCCGTAACTCACCAATGAATTTGATGCCTGTAAGTTACCTTCAACCTGGTTTAGCAAATTCACACAGATTGTTTTGTCAGAGTAAGGCTGCTATGCATGCTATAGCTTCTTAAAGCCAGAGGGCAGAGTTGAGTACCAGATGGACGCCAAAAGTGGATTAACAACCCTGAAACAACACATCTTCATACTAGAGGCGCTAGTCCTCCTTGAAAATCCCAAACACCCCAGTTTCCATTTCAAAAGCAGAAGGTGTTCAAATGGTTTAGTTTGAATTTTCTCTGTAGGAAGTGACTTTAACTCTTTCTAAAACAGACTAAGTAACAAAGGATACAATGTTAAATTTATGATTTAGTGAATTTTATATATTATGCTTTTCTTTGGGGATTAGTTTTATGTGCATATATGTAAGTATACCAATTGGACAAATGGAAAAGGACATGTCTCACCATTCTTTTCTCTTGTACAAAAATTACAAAGGTAACAAGAATATTTTGTTAAAATGTTGCAGTTAATGCAGAAATAAGCATTTATTAGGCATGTATTATATGTAGAACACTATGGAAAATGCTAGGACAATTGAGTTACAAGTCCAACTTTTTTATAATCAACTAAAGGAAGTGTCACATAAAAACATTAAAAAATATGTAAAAAAACAAAATATAAACAAATATGAATTTTCCTAGCAATGTTCTTTTTTTAAAAGCTTATTCATTTTACAAAATTTTAGTGACATATTCTGGCTTTTCATATCAGCATAGCTTCTCTCAGTATCCCTCCTACTCCCTCTCTCAGAGAAAAAAAGAGTACTAATCTCTGACACAATATAGGAACTTAATAAAGACTTACTTCTTAATTAGTTGATAGATGAAAGATAATTCCTTGGACAAAAGAGGAAGAAAATATAGAGTGACAAATGAAGGTGATATAAAAATGAAATATGTATATTTAAAACATGAATTATATATAATTATATACAACATTTCTTATATATCTATATATACATATATATCTATGAATAACAAGTATTTTCTTAAGAGCTCACTGGGTGTCACAATGTGCTAGGCAGTGGAGAAACAAAGATTAAAAGAAAATAGCACCTCCCTTTTAAAGAGTTCATATTTTATTTGAGGTAAACAACATGTACATAGTTTAGCAAATGCAAAAATATGTAGTCCTCATTTTTGGTCTCTCCATAGGGGCACTGACATGGAAACCCTAAGGAGCCCAGGAACACACTTGCTAGTTGGGGATAGGGTGATTTACTGAACATTCCCAATGTTTTGGTTTTCTGGCCCTGCCTATGAACTTGAACAAGCTTCTGAGATAGAGAAGCTGAAGAAAGTATCATGGCTATGTCTGTATTGGAAATTATCACAATAGGAGTGATCACTGAAGATTTCTCCTATGGGATCCATGAAGGTGTGTGCAGAGGGAGCTGAGAGTACAAGTATACAATGACAACTAGCTGTGGGAAGAATGAAACATACAAAACCTAAGCCATAATGCCTTCTTGTCCCACTCTGTCCATAGATTGTGTTACTTCCTATGTGATGCTAGATCATGTACCTTCTAGGCAAATTATCTTTGGAATTTTTCCCCCTAAAACAGCTGTATTCATCAGAAGAAAACTTAATGATGGTGAAACTTGCTACTCCAAACAAAAAGTTGAATTCTTGGCTTTGAAGTGGGATGTCCCCTTAATTCAAAGACCTTATGAATTCAGCCTACACCACTTGTCAGGGAAAACTAATGCCAACATAGATGCTCTGTCCTGAAGGCCACATGACTGAAGCTATGCTGCTAATTATGGAAGGAATTAAGGCTAGGTCCACCCAGCAGTGTGGACCAAAAAGAAGTGATAATGTACGTGAGAACTTTGGAGTTCCACAACATAACATACTAACAGTATATTAAACTTTGTTTCCATTGTACCAGTCTTCTTTGTCAGTTTTCTGTGGGTGACTGGTATCAAGAACTGAGAAATAACACAAAACAAGAAGCAAGAAATTGATGATAAAAGATTCAAGTTGTATTTATTAGTAGTGCCCGCTTCAGCTACTTTCACCTCCATCAGAACAAATTATTCTCATCTGCCCATTCCACTGAAGGAAATCTTTTTTGGGGTAAACAACACCTACCAGGTCTGAGACATCTCAGTCGCCCTCAACCTGGTTCAGCCTGTCCACCAAAACTGATGAGACTGACTTCTGCCCAGCCATGATGACAGCCTTGCCTAAATCTAAATCTTCCCAGTAACAGGGGACAGATTTATTGGTTGATAAGAAAATCTTGTTATTTTCTGTGTACTTGACTAACTTTTATGGTTTATGCTCATATCCTCGAATGTTGCAAGTTAAGTTCTCTGTTTTGTGACCACATCCCTGAAGTGTTTTGAAAAATACCCAACACACTTACTTTCCCTTTCCTGTCTCTTCCTCCCTGAGGTTCCAAAATACCTGCCTCCCCTTCTTGACAACCTTCCCTGTGGTTAACTGCCCACTGGAGAGCATACCCCCGTCTTGGCTGACTTGTATATAAAAGCAAACCCGTCTTTTCTCAAACTGCTAGTCCTTCTTCCAGGGCTAGACCACTGTTTTTGCAACAACAAAGCCCTCTTGACTAGTAGAACCTCTGCCCCTGAATTCTTTCTGGACAACCCAACTCCAAACCTCATCTACCTCTTCAAAATGGTTTACCAAGGTGAGGCCGCCATGCATAGCACAGCTTCTTGGAGCCACAGGTGAGAGTTAGGTGAATTGGGTAGACACCAAAACTGGAAAGGAGCCCTGAAAAGGGCTCAGCAGCCCTCATACCAGAAGTACTTGGCTTCCACGAACACACCTTACACCTGAAGAGCTCACATGGTGGTCAGATGAAGTGATACAAGGACATTCTCAATGTTTCTCCTAAGAATTTTGGAATTAACTGGGTGACATGGGAAATACTGCCACAGGACCACCAAGTATGGTGTGCCCCTCATTAGAGAAGTTGCTGTGCTCTATAGCAAAGCAAAACTAAAGTAGGTCAAAAAAAAACTTGAGAAGCACAAATTTAGAAAATCCACCCTAAATGTTCATATGGATTATTTGTGCCCAACTTGTGGTAGAAAATTTTGAGCTCTTTTTGGTCTGATCAGCTGCAAGTGGATTCACTGTAACTTGACTCTAAAAGTGATGTCATTTTTGTCCTGGTAGGGAATGAAGGACAGCAACCATTAGCAGGCACTTGACTTTTGAAATAAAGACAGATGTTGGAGCTGTGCAAAAGACTATATCTGTTGCCACCCATACTACTGGAAGGGTGGTGCGAGTAGCCTCCATATGTCATGTAATGGCTATGGATGACTATGTGATGATTTTGGACATATGGTCAAGAACACTAGAAGAAGAAAAAATAGATTGACTGTCCCAGAATGGCAACAGATGTAGCTAATAAATGTGAAATATGCCCAATACGTTCTGAAGAAAAGTTCTAATAACTCATACTGCGTATTTGAAGAATGCAAGCCCAGCTAACCTTTGGAACTTGTCCACACTGACTTTTTATATCAGAAAGGAAAGAGAAAGAACATGTCATATCATAGGGGTGACTGATCATTTTATCGGGTATACAGTCATATTCAATGAGTCATCAGAATGCTTCAATAATTGCAAAAGGGTGGAGGCAGATGTATTTCTCATTATATAGATTCTCAGGTAATTAAGCAAGGAAGAGATTTTGAAAGCAAGCTATTCAAAGAAATGCTAACACTGGAAGGTATCATGAACCCAAAGAGAATAACTAATTATTCAAGAGTTTCATTCACATACTGCTGACCATATTAGGAACACTAAGATTAAAACAAAAATCTCAGAGGAAACAAGTAGCATTTCTAATACATGTGCACTACTCCACCAGGAATGATATCACAAGTTTTACACCATATTTGCTAATGTTTTTCTAACAGGCATACCAACCTACTTCTTTGTGCTTTAGAGTTTCAGAAGAGGAAAAGAATGTATTCACAAGTAGCACATCTACTGGCTGAGAGGCTGCAAGCAGCCTGTCAACTATTAATAACTTAATTTAAGAAGAGCTCTGTTAGAAATAAATGATGGTATGATGCTCAAGTATACTGTCAAGATCTTCAACAAGGAGAATGAGTTTTGCTGAGAAATCTTGGTGTCCAAGGAACACAAAAGTTCACAGACTGATAGAAAGCTATACCATACCACATTGTTGAGCAAAAGGGCAACTTGCCTATTTATAGTATAGCTACAGAGAATAATGGGAACCCTATAAACCAGATGATTTACCACAACCATAGGTGGCAGAGTGGATTGTGTGCCAGGCCCAGAGTCATCTTCTTGAGTTCACATCTAACCTCAGGCACCAGCCATGTGACCCTGGACAAATCACTTAACCCAGTTTGCCTCAGTTCCCAATCTGTAAAAAGAGCTAGAGAAGGAAATGACAAACCACTCCAGTATGTTTGCCACAAAAATCCCAAATGGAGTCACAAAGAGTTGAATGTGACTGAAATGAATGAACAACAAAACCACCACCACAGCTATTTGGTGTGTTTTGGAATTTATTTGCACTGTCTGATGAGCAGCAGGAGAACTGTGACAGACATGCATAAAAAATAAAAAGACTGCTCATCCAAAGGGGCTGTTTGAAATGCGGAAGACAGGCTAGCTCCAGCAAAAACCTAAAAAACATACCAGACCAAATAATAATCTAGAAATCTAAGGAGAAGCTACAAGGACTTCTTCCACCATATAACTTCACAAAAAGGAAACCAGGCAACAGGAAAGAGGATGCCAAACAAAGCTGGTACCAGCAGAAACAAACGATATGTAGCTGTCTAGGATGACTCTGTAATCTTCAGGACTCAAGAACAAAGGCTACTGGAAGAAAGACTCAAGGTGGTCAGGTTAGAAAGAGGAAATGATTTGCGGGGTAGGTGGGAAAAATGAGTTCAGTTTTGGACATGTTGAGTTTAAGAAGTCTTTAGGATATCCAGTTGGAGATATTTAATAGGTGGTTAGAGACACGTGACTGAAGTCAAGAGAGAGATTAGTGCTAGACAAAATGATCTGAGAATCTAACATGATAACTGAATTCATAGAACTGATATCACTAAATGAGATAGTATAGAGGGCAAAGAGAAGAGTGCCCAAGACAAGAGTCCTGAGGGTCATCCACTGGCCAAATGGAAACGGAGGTACAAAAACTCACTGAAGAAAATAATTCCTTAAAAATTAGAAAGGAGCAAATGGAAGGTGATGACTTTATGAGAAATCAAGAAACAATCAAACAAAATCAAAAGAATGAAAAAATAGGAGACAATGTGAAATATCTCACTAGAAAAATCACTGACCTGGAAAATAGATCCAGGAGAGATAATTTAAAAATTATTGGCCTACTGGAAAGCCATGATCAAAAATAGAGCCTGGCAGTATCTTTCAAGAAATCATCAAGGAAAACTGCCTTGATATTCTAGAAGAGGGTAAAACAGAAATGGAAAGAATCTACAAATCACCTACTAAAGAAAACTCCCAGAAATATTGTAGCCAAATTCAAGAGGAATTTCATGGAGAAAATATTGCAAGAAGCCAGAAAGAAACAATTCAAGGAGTCATAGTCAGGATAACACAAGATTTAGCAGTTTCTATATTAAAGGATCAGAGGGGCTTGAAATATGATATTCTAGAAGTCAAATGAACTAGAATTAAAGCCCAAAATCACCTACCCGGCAAAACTGAGTATAAGTCTTCATAGGAAAAATAGACATTCAATGAAATGGAGGTCTTTCAAGCATTCTTGATGAAAAGACCACAGCTGAAAAGAAAATTTAAGTTTCAAATACAAGACTCAAGAGAAGCATGAAAAGCTAAACAGGAAAGAGAAATCGTAAGGGACTTATTGAAGTTAAACTGTTTACATTCCTATTTGGAAAGATGATATTTGTGACTCATGAGACCTTTCTCAGTATTAGGGTAATTGGAGGGAATACATATATACATTATATACATACACACACACACACACACACACACACATAGACATATAGACAGAGGGCACAGGGTGAGTTGAATATGAAGGGATATCTAAAAAATAAAATTAAGGAGTGACAGAGAGGAATATACTGGGAGGAGAAAGGGAGAGGTAGAATGGGGTAAATTATCTCCCATAAAAGAGGCAAGAAAAACTTTTACAGTAGAGGGGAAGGAAGAAAAGGGAGGTGAGAGGGAATGAGTGAACCTTATTCTCATCAGATTTGGTTTAAGAAGAGAATAACGTACACTCAATTGGGTACAGAAATCTATCTTACCCTACATGAAAGTAGGAGGGGAGGGGCATAAAGGAAAGTAGATGATAGAAGGGAGGGCAGATTGGAGGAGGGAGGGTAATCAGAATCAAATACTTTTGAGGAGGATCAAATTAGAGAATAGAATAAATGGCGGAAGGGACGGGACAGGATAGAGAGAAATATAGCTCCTCTTTCACAACATTACAAGTAAGAAAGTGTTTTGCATTAACTACCCATGTACAACCTGTATCGAATTGCTTGATTTCTCAATGAGTGTAAGTAGAGAAGGAGTAAAGGAGAGAATTTAGAACTCAAAGCTTTAAAAACGAATGTTGAAAATTATTTTTATATGCAAATGGAAACAAGATATATTGGCAATGGGGTATGGAAATCTATCTTTCCCTACAGGAAAATAGAATGAAAAAGGGTAAGAGGAGAGGATGGGGTGGCAGTGATAGAAGAGAGGGCAGATTGAGGGAAGGAGTAATAAGAATGCATGCTATCTTAGGGTAGGGGGTGAGGGGAGAGATGAAGAGAAAGTTTGGAACTCAAAATCTTGTGGAAGTGAATGTTGAAAACTAAAAATAAATTAATTAATAAAAAGATTACAACTTCCTAAAGAAAAATAAATAAATAAATAAAATTTTAAAAAAGAACCTACCAATAGAGCCTTGAGATACTGATAGCCAGCCTGGGACCTCAACAAGTTCAGCTTTACGTGTGGAGGTCTGAAAGTATGATCATGATTGTGATCATTTCATTGCATCAGCTAGTTCAGGACAGAAAGGTCAGCAGGTCATAAGAGAGCTCAGTTAATACAACCTGCAAATAAACTAATTCATATTGTTACAGGTGAAAACTGGAGAAATGTTTAAAAATGCAACCAGGCAATACTAATGTTTATTTATGTAATGTATGCCTTGTATGTTTATATATACTTTACCATTTACATTAATGACTACTGTGTCTTTCTCTCCATAGTATTTCCCTGCTCCTCGCCCTGTTCATATTTTTCTCTCTCCTTTCACCTTTTTCCTCCTCACCAGTGTTTTGCTTCTGATGATACCTTCCCTCAATCTGTCCTCCCTTCTATAAGTCCCTCTCCTTTCTCTTTCCCCTACTATTTCTTCCTTTCATTCTGCTCTCCTTTCTATACATTGCCCATTTTCTTCCTATATTCTTCCCCTACTTCCCTATAAAGTAAGAAAAATTTCTATAATGAAATGAATATTTTTGCTATTACCTCTTTCAGTCAAATCTGATGAAAGTTCTAGCAATGCTCACCTCTTTCCCTTCTTCTCCTCCACTGTAATAGCTCTTTGTACCTCATCATGTAATATAATTTGTTCTTTTTGGCCTCCTCCTTTCCTCTTCTCCCAATACAATCCTTTTTTATCACCCCTCAGTTAATTTTTTATCATCACATCGAAGTCAATTTACATCCACACCCTCTGTCTATGTAAACCCTTTCTAACTGCTCTAATAGAGATATAGTTCTTATGTAAGTTCTTAAGTATCATCTTCCTATAGAGGGATATAAATAGTTTAACCTTATTGAACAGCATTTTTTTCTTTTTTATCTTTTTATGCTTCTCTTGAGTCTTGTATTTGGAGATCAAATTTACTGATCATCTGTTTTTTTTCATTAGGAAGGATTGAGAGACCCTTATTTCATTGAATAGCCATCTTTTCTCCTGAAAGAGCATGCTTAATTTTATGGGTTAGTTGATTTTTGGTTGTAATCCAACCTCCCTTGCCTTCCAGAATATCGTATTACAGTCCCTCTCATCCTTTAATGTAGGAGCTGCTAAGTCCTCTGTAATTGGGACTGATGCCATGATATTTAAATAGTTTCTTTCTGGCTATTTTCTATATTTTCTCCTTGACCCAGAAACTCTGGAATTTGGATATAAAGTATTACTGGGAATTTTCATTTTGGGATCTCTTTCAGGAGGTGATTGGTGGCTTCTTTGGTGACTATTTTACCCTCTGGTTCTAGGATACCAGAACAATTTTCCTTGATAATTTCTTGAAAGATACTGTCCAGGCTCTTTTTTCTTTTTTGATCAGGTAGTTCAATAATTCTTACAGGTAGTCCAATAATTCTTAAATTCTTTCTCCTGGATCTATTTCCCAGGTCAATTGCTTTTCCAATGAGGCATTTTACATTTTCTTTAAGTTTTTCATTCTTTTGATTTTATCTGATTCTTATTGTCTCATAGATTCATTAGCTTTCACTTGTCCAATTCTAATTTTTAAGGAACTATTTTCCTCAGCTTTTGTGTCTCCTTTTCAATTTGGTCAATTCTACTTTTTAAGGAGTTGTTTTCTTCAGGGAATTTTTTCTCCACTTTGCCAACTGTATTTTTTTAATATTTTTTCCAACTTTATGAATTTATTTTCAGTTTTCAACATTCACTTTCATGTTTTAAATTTTCTCTCCTTCACTTCAACCTCCCTCCACAAGATGGCATGCAATCTTAAATGGACTCTACACATACATTCCTATTTAATACATTTTCACATTAATCCTGTTGCATAGATGAATTATAGTGAATGGGAGAAGCCATCAGAAAAATAAAACAAAATATAACAAAAGAGAAAATAGTCTATGCTTCTTTCCATGTTCTGAATCCATAGTTTTTTCTTTGTATGTGGATGGCATTTTGCATCATGAGTCCTTTGGAAATGTTTTAGGTCCTTGCATTGCTGAGAAGGGCTAAGACCATCAAAATCAGTCCTTGCATACTGTGCCTGTTACTGTGCATAATGTTCTGATTCTGCTCACTTCACTCATTTCATTTAAGTCTTTCCAGGTTTTTCTGAAGTCTGCCTGTCTGTCATTTCTTATAACACAGTAGTATTCTATTACATTCATATACCACAACCTGTTCAGCCTTTGCCCATTTGATTGGCATTCCCTTGATTTCCAGTTCTTAGCCACCACAAAAATAACTGCTATAAATTTTGTATACATAATAGGTCCTTCTCCTATTTTTGTGATCTCTTTGGGATACAGCCATAGAAATGATATTGCTGAGTCGAAGGATATGCACATTGTTAAAGTCCTTTAGGCATAGTTCCAAATCGCTCTCCACAATGGCTGGATCAACTCACAGCTCCACCAACAATTAATTAGTGTTCCAACTCTCCCATATCTTCTTTAACATTTATCATTTTCTTCTTTTGTCATGTCAGCCCAGTCTGAGAAGTGTTATATGGTACCTCAGAGTTGTTTTGATTTGCATCTCTTTAATAAATAGTGATTTAGAGCATTTTTTCATATGACTATAGATAGCTTTAATTTCTTCCTCTGAAAATTGTTCATATCCTTTGACCATTTATCAGTTAGGGAATGACTAGTATTCTTGTAAATTTGACTCATTTCTTTATATACTTTAGACATGAGACCTTTATCACAAACACTAGTTGCAAAAATTCTTTCTCAGTTTTCTGCTTCCCTCCTAATTGCATTGGTTTTGTTTGTGCAAAACCCTTTTAATTTTATGTAACCAAAATTATCCATTTTGCATTTCATAATGTTCTCTATCTCTTGTTCGGTTATAAATTTCCCCATTCTCCATAAATCTGACAAATAAACTATTCCTTGCTCCCCTAGTTTGTTTATAGTAACAGCCTTTATACCTAGATGATATACCCATTTGGACTTCATTCTGGTATACAGTGTCAGGCACTGGTCTATAACCAGTTTCTGCTACACTATTTTGCAGTTTTTCCAGCAGTTTTTGTCAAACAGTGAGTTCTTGTCCCAGAAGCTGAGACAAGAACTGGATTGATCAGACAGTATACTGAAATAATCATTGATTACCATGTCATGTGTATGTAACCTATTCCACTGATGTACCCCTCTATTTCTTAGCCAGTATCAAATGGTTTTGATGACTGCTGCTTTATAATACAATTTAAGATCTGGTAGGGCTAGGCCACATTCCCTAGTATTTTTTTCATTAATTCCCTTGATATTCTGGACCTTTTGTTCTGTCAGATGAATTTTGATATTTTTTTCTAATTCTATGAAATAATTTTTGGTAGTTTATATGGCACTGAAAAAGTAAATTAATTTAGGTAGAATTGTGATTTTTATTATATTAGCTCAGTCTACCTATGAGCAAATGATGTTTTTCCAATTATTTAGATCTGACTTTATTTGTGTGAAAAGCATTTTATAATTGTGTTCATGTAGTGCCTGGGTTTGTTTTGGCAGGTAGACTCCCAAATATTTTATAGTATCTACAGTAATTTTAAATGGGATTTCTCTTTCTATCTCTTGCTATTGGGCTTTGTTAGTAATATATGGAAATGCAGATGATTTATGTGAGTTTATTTTGTATCCTGCAAATTTGCTAAAGTTGTTTATTATTTCAAGTAGTTTTTTCCTTGATTCTCTAAGTATATCATCATATCATCTTCAAAGAATAATAAACTTAGTTTCTTCTTTTCCTATTCTAATTTATTTAATTTCTTTTTCTTCTCTTATTGCTAAAACCAATATTTCTAGTACCATATTGAATAACAGTGGTGCCAATGGACGTCGTTGTTTCACCTCAATTTCACTGGAAAGGCATTTAGCTTATCCCCATTACATATAATGTTTGCTGATGGTTTTAGGTAGATGCTACTTATCATTTTGAAGAAGACTCCACTTCTTTCTATGTTCTCCAGTGTTTTCAATAGGAATGGGTATTGTATTTTGTCAAAAGGTCTTTCTGTATCTATTGAGATAAGCACATGGTTTCTGTTGATTTGTGGTTGATTGATCAATTAATGCTAATAGTTTTCCTAATATTGAACCAGTCCTGCATTCCTGGTAAAAATCCTACATGATCAAAGTGAATTATTCTTGTGATAAGTTGCTGTAATCTTTTTGCTACTATCGTATTTAAAATTTTTGCACCTATATTCATTATGGTAATTGGTCTATAATTCTCTTTCTGTTTTTGCTCTTCTAGGTTTAGGTATCAGCACCACCTTTGTATCATAATAAGAATTTGATAGGACTCCTTCACCAATTTCCCCAAAAAGTCTACATATCATTAGAATTAATTGTTCTTTAAATGTTTAATAGAATTCCCTTGTAAATACATCTCGCCCTGGAGATTTTTTTTCCCAGAGAGTTCATTGATGGCTTGTTCAATTTCTTTTTCTGAGATGGGGTTATTTAAGTATTTTACTTACTCTTCTGTTAATATGGGTACTTTATATTTTTGTAAATAGTCATCCATTTCACTAAGATTGTCAAATTTATGAAAATACAATTGAGCAAAATAATTTCTAATTATTGTTTTGATTTCTTCTAAATTGAAGGTGAATTCCCTCTTTTCATTTTTGATACTGATAATTTGGTTTACTTTCTTTTTTTTAAAAAAACTAAATTGGGGGGGCGGAGCCAAGATGGCGGAGTAGAAAGACTCACATATGCTAGCTCCGAACCCACAGCCCATAATTATCTATAAAAAGAACTCCCAACAAATTCTGGAACAGTGGAGCCACACACCAATGGGGTGAAGGAGATTTCCCTTCCAGAGAGCCCTGAAAAACCAATCCCAAAGGTCCGTTGTGCACCGGACGGGAGCGGAGCCCAGCTCTGCCCTGCCCTGGCCAGGCGACACTGAGAGGAGCAAGCAGATCTGAGCAGGATTCAGGGATGGAATCTCTAGCAGACACAAAGGTCCCTCCACCCACAGACACACAGGTCAGTGAGAAACACATCTGGACGGCTGAGAGGGGAGCGGGGTGTCTCCATGACTTGGGCCCCCTTGGGAGGCAGTGGCAGAGGCAGTGGGTGACCAGAGGCTCCCAGAGCAGGCAGGAGCTCACCAGGAGCTCCATTACTGAAGGTCTCTGCATAAACCCCCTGAGGGAACTGAGCCTGGGAGGCGGCCCTGCCCCCACCTGAGAACCTGATTTAATCTTACCCTGAATAGCAGCGCCACCCACCACTAAAAGCCCTGAGGCTGGGGAGCAGCATTTGAATCTCAGACCCCAAGCACTAGCTGGGAGGATCTAGGCAGGTGGGGGTGGAGAGGAATATCAGAAGTCAAGTAACTGGCTGGGAAAATGCCCAGAAAAGGGAAAAAAA
>JAQQSK010005857.1:0-14715 GCA_028658325.1 Potorous gilbertii
CTGCCTTCCCAAGGGAATGGGTGGAGAGGGAGGGATGGGGAGAAGTTGGAACTCAAAGTTTAATGAACAACTGTTGAGTATTGTTCCTGCTACTAGGAAATAAGAAATACAGGTAATGGGGAATAGAAAATTATCTGGCCCTACAGGACAAAAGAGAAGATGGGGTAAGGGAAGGGAGGGATGAAAGAAGAGAGGGCAGATTGGTGATATGGGTAATTAGAATGCTCAGTGTATTGGGGGGGGAGGGGACAAATGGGGAGAAAATTTGGAACCCAAAAGTTTTGAAAATGAATGTAAAAAGTTAAATAACTAAATTTAATTTAGAAAAAAAGAAAAAAGAAAAAAAATAAAATGGGGCTAATACTTAGACTATCTACTTCATAGGGTTATGAGTAAAGTACTTGAAATCCTTAAAGGACTATGGAAATATGAGTTATTTTTATTTATGGCAAATTCCATGAAAATCTGAATAATACATTCAATCTGATTGAGGGAGAGCCAGAAAGCAGGTTCATTGAAACTGAAAGAAAATGACTTTCTCTCTGCTTTGAGATTTGTTGATGTGGAAATACACCAGAACCCCTGCTTTCTAGCCTCCTAATCTTGAAGCACTCATTTTTTTCTTGAGCAGTTTTGACATTGTCAACCACCCCCTCCTCCTGGACACTTTCTCTCCCCTTAACTTCTGTGACATTGCTTTTTCTTGGTTCTCCTTGTTGTCCGTTGGGAACTATCCCTTCCCAGTCTTTGCTGAATTGTCATCCCTTTCCCACCTACTAAGGCTCTGTCAGTCTAGGGCAGTCTCAGGCTCTGGTTTGAACCCACTTTTCTTCTATTTCCTCATTCTCTCCCTTGGCGATCTTAAGAAATCTTGTAAGTTTAGTTATTTTATTCAGTTGATTCTCAGATCTGCATATCCAGCCCTCATAGGCACAATTAGTGAATAAACATTTATTAAGTATCCACTATGTGCCAGGTACTGTGCTAAATACTGGGGGGAAAGGCAAGACAATTCCTGCTTTCAAAGAACTCACAAACAGACAAGACAATATGCAAACAGCTATGTACAAATAAGATAAGATACATACAGGATATTTGGTCCAAAATCAGTGCATGCATATGAACAAGCTTAATCTCTCTTCTATACTCCAGACCTGAATTACCAATTGTTTTCTAGATGGCTTCCCCTAGATGAATTTTAAGAACATGACCAATCTTCCAGTCACACAGGCTCTCAGCTTTTGACTTGTCCTTGACTCCTCCCTTTCTTTGAACCTGCACAGCCAATTAATTGTCAAGTCTTGTGTATGCCCGCAACATCTCTGGCATCTTTCCCCTTCTACCCATTCATACAGCTTCCTCCGTAGTTCACACCCTCATTGCCTCCTAAATGTATTATTGTAATAGCTTCCTAACTGCTTTCCCTACTTCTAACTTCTGCACTCTCCAATCCAGCCTCAACACAGCTGCCAAACTGATATTTCTAAAACAGATCATTTTCCTACTCAAAAATCTTCAGTGGCTGCCTATTGACTCTAGGATAAAATATAAAATTTTCTGCCTGGCATTTAAAACCATTCACAATAAGGCATACATTTTCTTTTCTAGCCTTATTTCTCATTATACATTCTCTTTTCCAATCAAAGTGGCCTGCTTCCTGTACATGGTATTCTGTCTCTTTCCTTTGTACCTTAGCACATGTGGTCACCCTTTCTCTCTCCCCACTCTGGTATTCGAAATATGTATCTTTCTTACCTGCACCTATTAAAATCCCTAGTTTCCTTCAGAGCACAGCTCAGGCACATTTCCTATAGGAGTCTTTTCCTGGTCCCCCAGTTGTTAGTTCCCTTTTCCAATGCCTCCCCTAGAATTTAAGCTTCTTGAGGCCAGGGAATGTTTCAGTTTTTTTCTTTAATCTCCAGAGCCTAACTCAGTGTTGTGCATACAGTAGGTACTTAATAAATTCAGTAGGATTCGGGAAGAAACCGGAGAGAGAAAGCCTAGGAGGTTTGTTTCCATTGGAGAAGGTAAAGAGGAGGTGTTGCTGGGAGAGAGGTCCTGTCTTACAGAGGTCAGAAGGGAAGGTAAGCATGCACAATAGGTTGTACAGTGAGCCTAATTCTAGAATGCCTGAGCCAATCCAGTTCTGAAAGAACCATAGGAGTTACTTTTATTGGATGGGTAGTGAGCATACCTCGTACATTGCCATTACCATCTCTACTCCACTACACCCTCCAGCAGAGTCATGATGTATGGACAGTAATCAATGGTTACTTGACTTTCCATTTGTCATCTTTTGGTGTCCTTGGTCCTACCATTTTCTTCTGAAGAGATGTGTTGGCATGGATGGATTGCATATGGTAAGTGATGGGATATTATGGTCATTTATTTGTAGCACAAAAAGTGGGAACCATATTTAGGCTATTGAACTTAGTTCAATAGCAAGCTCAGTAAGTTGAAATTTATGGATTTGATCCTGCCCTCTCAGTTTTATTTATTTTTATATTCTAGACAAAGCATATATATATATATATATGAAGGCATGGCAGGTTTTGGAAAGATTATGTAAAGGAAAGAATGGAATGAAGCTGTCTTATGGTACATAGCTCCCCTACCTCCACTTTGGAAAGAGATCTATACAAGTGCTGGTACAGGAAGGTGAGAAGATGGAGTTGTACTTACATGTAAAACTAGTTTGACTGAATGGATTTATTTCATTTCCTCCATTTTCTCTACTCTCCTTTTCTGAACCCTCCCCTATACACTTCTCAGACCATGAATATCTAGCTTCTAACCCTAACTACTTCACTAAAATTACTCTCTCCAGATGACAGATGATCACTTAGCTGCTAAATCCAATGATTCTTTCTCAGTCCTCATCCTTCTTAGTCTCTCTACAGCTCAAAACACTTCTGACCACCTCCTTCCTTCTGGACACTCTCCTCTACTTTGCCTGCCATGACCTTGTTCTCTCTCATTCTCTTTCTGCCTGTGTGACTATTATTTCATGATATCCATTGTTAGATTATCATTCATCTCCCATCCATTAAGCATAGGTCCCCCCAAAGGCTTTGTCCTTAGCTTGGTGGCACAGTAGGGAGATCATTGGATCTGGAGTCAGGTGGACTTAAGTTCAAATCTGGTCTCAGATATTTACTAGGTGTGTGAACCTCATCAAGTCATTTAACCTAGGTTTGCCTCAGTTTCCTCAACTGTAAATTGATAATATTAATAACACTTGCATTGTAGTATCTACCCCAAATATTCACACTATTTGTGCCCACCCTGTGGTAGAGCATTCCAAGCTCATATTGTTCTGCTCAGCCACAGTAGGGTACAGCTAAACTTGACTCTAGTCTAGTGACGTCATTTTGGTCCTCTTCAAGAAAGAAAGACGACAACCAACCGAGGGTTGTTGTGAGAATCAAACAAAATAATATTTATAAAGCGCTTACCATACCTGGCACATAGTACGCACTTGATGAATGCTTCCTTCCTTCTTCCTTTCCTTCCCTCTTTCCTTCCTTCTCTCACTCCTTCCTCCCTCACGCCTTCCTTCCTTCATTCCTTGGCACTAAAAACCCTCCATATTCTGACTTCCTTCAACCTTTCTGGACTTATTTCATATTACTTACCTTCATGAACTTTATATTCCAACCAGTTGGCCTACTACTGATTCCCTGAACTTGAAATTCCATTTCCCAACTCTGCTTAATTGCAAGTCTCTTGCTCTTCTCTTTCTACTACAATGTATTTCAGTCAAACAATAAACTTTTTAAGTGCCTGCTACGTGCCAAACACTGTGCTAAGTGCTGAGGATGAACAAAAAAGTGCAAAAGACATTTCTTGTCCTCAAGGAGCTTTTAATCTAATGGGGGACACAACATGAAAACAAATATACATGAAGCAGCCTATATATAGGATAAATAGGAAATAATTATAGAGACAAGGCATTAGAGAGGTTAAGGGTGTCAAGGAAGGCTTCCTATAGAAGGCAGGATTTTAGTTGGAACTTGAAAGAAACCAGGGAGGTGTAGTCAGCATAGAGCAGGGAGAGCTTTCCAGGCATGGAGGAACCACAGAGAATGCCTGGAACCAGGAAATGGAGTGCTTTTTCTTGGAACATTGAGGAGGCCAGTATCACAGGATTAAAGAGTAGAAGTCAGGGAGTAAGGCATAAGAAGACTGGAAAGGTAGGAGGGGGCTAGGTTTTAAAGGACTTTGAATACTAAACAGAGCATTTTTACCTGATCCTGGGGGCAATAAGAAGCCACTGGAGTTTATTGAGGAGGGGTGACATAATGAGACCTTTGGCTTTGAGTGAGGAGAGACTTGAAACAGGCAGACCTACCAGTAGACTATTGCAATAATCTGAGTATGAGGTGATGAGGGCCTGTACTACAGAGGTGGCAGTGTCAGTGGAGAGAAGGAGGCATCTTTGACATAGGTTGCAAAGGTGAACTCAACAAGTCTTGGCAACAACCTGGATGTGGAGGATGAGAAAGAAAGGAGTCCAGGATGACTTCTAGGTTTTGAGCCTGAGGGATTGGGAGGATGATGTTTTGTATAGTAATAGGGAAGGTAGAAGGAGGGGAGAGTCTGGGGAAAAGATAATGAGTTCTATTTTGGACATATTGACTTTAAGAAGTCTATTGGACCTATAAATCAGTTTAGGTAAAATTGTCATTTTTATTATATTGGCCTTGCCCATTCATGTACAGTTAATACTTTTCTAATTATTTAAATCTGGTTTTATTTGTATAAAAAGTCTTTTACAATTTTGTTTGTATAGTTCCTGTGATTGTTTTGGTAGATGTACTTGCAGGTATTTTATGCTGTCTAGAGTTATTTTAAATGGAGTATCTTTCATTATCTCTTCTTGCAGGGTTTTGTTGGTTTTAGAAATACCGAAAGGCAGTTGGAGATTCAAGATTGGTAGTCAGCAGAGATGTTGAGGAAGGACAGGTCATCAGCATACAGATGGTATTTAAGTACTTCCTCTTGAAATCTGACTCATAGCATCCATGACTTCTTTTAAGGTTCACCTCAAGAACCACCTTCTCTGTGAAGCCTTTTCTGCTTCTTCTAATTGTAAATGTTCTTTCCCACACCCCCGGTAAACTTCTATGTGCTGTACAGAGAAAGTGGGAGTTGAAAGTACAGGAGAATATGAGCACCAGATTGGCAGAGACTGCTTTGTTTTTTCCCTTTGTATATTTGGTTCCTAGAATAATGCTTTTCTCATAGGGGTAGGGACTGGTACCACTCTGATTTCACTGGTATAGAGAATTCTTGGGTGAGTAAACTCCTTCTACCAATATAATTAGACACATTCTCTGCAATTTATAGTTTTAGAGGGCTGACTATAGCATTAAGAAGTTCAGAGTCATATAGTCACTATGTGTCAGAAGAGGGACTTGAATTCAGATCTTCTTGGCTTGGAGGTCAACTCTTCATCCACTATGACTCACTGTCTCTTCATGCACATAGGCACTTAAAAATTAAAAAAACTGATTTGACTTGTTTTATTACACTACTACCTGGTCAGCTTTTTTCAAGTTGCAGGGAGAGGTAGAAGGGGTTTAGAGGCAGAAGGAGCAGCAATCCAGAAATCAAAGGATAGACCACAGTCTCCTCATGATTATTTTAAGTGTGGTTGACTCAACCAGGGATGTCTGTAGGATAAACAGACCAGTGCAGGTTTCCATGAAATACTATATTTATTCTTATTTCTCTCTCTCTAAATATACACACACACATCATGTGCATGTGCCTATATAGACATGTGGATACATATACATGTATATGTGTGTATATTACCTACTTCCCTTGCATCTTCTAAACTTTGAGATAATTGAGTCTGTAAGTGGAGCTTTGAGAGCCCAGATGAGATAACTGAAAGCCTTCCAGGGGAGCTTGCTTGCTAATTGTCAGAGATGTTACAGGGAAACTTCCTGTTCATGCAATGAGTTGTTCTAGAGATGGCCTCCAAAGATTCTTCAAATGCTAACATTCTGTGATTACTCAGCTACTTAAGGGTTAAATGATTATTAGGCAGAATTGACATATGTATATGTATATATACTCTACAACCTGTATGCAGAATTCATTTCACTATCAGAAAGAGTGCTGGATTTGGGGTAGGGAGGACCTGAGTTATAGCCTTTCTCTAATACTCCAGTATCTATGGGACAATGTTAGTCACCTAACATCTCTGAGCCTCAGTTCCTCATCCATACAATCGGTGTAATAATAGCAGCTCCCTTACAGGATTGTTGTGAGGAAGAAGAAAGGTCATGTCAAAAAAGATAACCTTGAAGTGCTCTATAAATGTTAGCTGTCGTTATTATAATCAGCTGTTGACAACTGTATGAAATGGACATACTCAGGCAGGGTCAGGATAGATAACAGGAGACGACAGAGAATACAGAACAAGACTCACTTAGGACTTCCAGGGTAGCAGATGGAAGATTCCAGCAGTGGGCAAAGATCTTTCTGTGTCATCCATATAAGTCCAGGAAGAGAAATAGAGCTGACTTTGAATGTGATTGATTAACTCATCAGCAGGCCTTTGATTCTGCCACTGGCCACTGATGTCAGGCAAGACTGAGATGACTGATAAGCCTCTGTTCCTTTATTTAGGTTATAAGCAAGTTCCGCCTGAAGTTTGATGAATTTGCAAATCCTCAGTCTGGGAGAAACCTGGATGGTGCAACAAGTTGTTGCCATCACCTCCTTCAGGAACAGCTTGACTCATCCTTTAATTCAGGATCTGAACATCTCTGCACCAGAGCATTTGTGCAGTAGCTGCGGGGGAGGAGAGAAGAACTCTGGCTGTTCACGGATAAGCAGCTCATCCAGCTGTCAGTGACATTTATTTTACAGACAAAAGTTTGAAAATGGATGATCTGCCAGTATTCAGAGAATCCTACAGTGATAGGCCTCGAAAGGTCCTTCAATATGTGATTGAGCCACCTGTTTTGACTGAAACAAGAAATTTTGGACATTTTAAAAGGTTATCAATTTAATTTAATGAATGTTTAGGAAGCATCTACTATGTCCCAGGTACTGTGATAAGCCCTAGGGATATAAAGGCAAAAATGAAACAACTTTGACGCTTGGGGACCTCGCTTATGGTACGGTGAGAGGAACACTGGTTCTGAAATCCAAGGACCTCATTTCAAATGCCAACTCTGATGCAAAGTGCCTGGCCCTATGTAAGCACTATGTAAATCTTAGCTATTATAACTCCCTGAACAGTAAACACTTAAGTTATCATCATTTGACAAAATGAGGATGTTGTATTAGATAGACTCTGAAGTATCTTCCAACTCTGTTTCTGTAACCCATTGAAGGAATGCAGCATATACACAGATTCATAAACACTAAACCTGTAATTATTTTTTTTCTAGATCTGACATTTCATAGGTGCAGGAAATACAGGTGTAGGCATGAGGAAACTCCATATACAAATGCAGATTAGAAACTACTATGCAATTTTCATTCTTTGGTAGCTGACTGGGGAACTGATAGATGAAGTGATTTTCCCAGCATTGCATGGAGCCAGTGTGCATCAGAAGAAGGACTTGAAACCAAGTGTGTCTGACTCTGGACCCAGTTGAGTCCTCTAACCCATAGGTTGGTGAATTGAAGCTATCATCTGGCTTTATATGAATATAACATCCCTGCCCTAGCAGGTTAGGTGTTTTCCTGAAGAAAGGTTGTTCTTTAGCATACATACAAGGGCGAATGATGTCTTTTTGGCAGAAAGACTTCTGAGACTTCATGCATGAGAGAGACACGAGAGAGAATGCCAGGGAGGAAAGTACAGTTTGAGAGAGACTGGGCAAAAGGAGATATGACTTTCAGATAGAAGATGGGAGCTTTTGGAGCAGCAGACACATGGACAAGACTAGCCCTCCCTCCTCCACATGTCCCTTAATTCCCAGTACCCGTACACCCAAAGAGTACTGAGTAGACTACTCTGGTGAAATTTTCTCTTCTACATTAAGCTCAGATTTATCTCATTCCTAATTTCAAGAACCCATTTAGTCTTACATAGTCTTTTGTCTATTCTAGTCTATACAACTTCTCTAATTTTTGTTTTCCTGTTTGCTTGGATAAACATTAGCTTGTTATCCATGATTGACTTTTTTGAAACAAGGATTGGGTGGGAGGATGCTAAACCAACTATGAGTAAACTAATTTTAGGGTGACCAGGGAAAATAAATTTTTTTTCCAGAACTTCTAAAAGATAATCATTGTACCCGTTGGATTTCAAATATCTGATGATTAATAGGTAGATATGATTCTGGCTCCATGGAGATAAGAGAATGGAGGCATGACTACCCAGTCATGACATGCCTCCTACTCTGCCTAATGATGGAAATTACAATCTTCCTTTTAGATTTGAGATGGGGAATTCTAGATCTTACATTTATAACTAAATCCTTACTACATCCCTACAATATTGACTTTGATGGGTTCTAATGGCTTGATGGTTTTTTTTTAAATTGCCTACTGATCTATAGTCTGTTTTCACAAAGAACCTTTGGTATGGGAACCTCCCTAGCCCCAAGATGTTCTTGTCCTATTTCTCATTCAGAATGGGTCAGTGGTTACAGATCATCTATCTCTCTGGGAGAAATGAGGGCTTAGATCTATGCAAAGATAAAGACAATCTAAACTTCTGTGAGTATTGTAAACTCACAATTTACAATTTTCTTCCTTCTTGTTGATCTTTGAAACACTAGTTTCCAGAGAAGAAGGCTGGTTGTTACCCAACTTGGGATCATATGTTTGAAGTTGGGAGGGACAAATCCCTGAGAGTCTCCAGTTACTGGGGAACCAGGGTGGTTCCTTGGGACTCACAACTCCATCACTTCTCCACCATGGGTGGTATGGTTTTGATAACTCCCTTGGTCTCAGTAGCCAAAGGATCTCTGGGATTAGACTTCCTGGATGTTGTCACAGAGGTAGCTCTGACAGGGGGCCCAGAGCCAGCAGAAGGTGAAGCAGAAGAAGGAAGAAAAGAAATGATCATTCATTTAGTGTCCACTTTGTGCCATGCACCATGCTAAGTGCTTTACAAATATTGCCTCCTTCATCCTCACAACAACCCTGGGATATAGGCACTATTGTCTCCACTTTACAGTTGAGGACACAGAGGCAGAGGTCAAGTGATTTGCCCAAGGTCACACAGTTAGTGTCTGGGTTGGATCTGAACTTAAGCCTTCCTTACCTCAGGCTCAGTGCCTCTTTGCCACTGTGTCAGTTAGCACGCCAACATACAAGGAGGGCCTGCACAGGTTCTTTGATCTGCTTCTCTATTTTAGAGAAGGCAGCCTTTGAGGGGTTAACAATCACTTTAATCAAGCACGGGTATTAGAGAAAATCAACAGACCTGCTTCCATATGTCTGACCATTAACATACATATGTAGAAACCAGAGAGGGAAACCGCAACATCTGGGTTTTCAAAGCGGGGGGTGGGGGTTCCTTGGAGGCTTCCCACACTCTCATCTGCCCTCAAACTTTCTTACAAATACTAAGACCCAAAGTAAAACTTCACCCTTTGAGTATTTATACACTTTTCAGAGCCAGAGGGCGTGACCCTCTGACTCAGTGCCTCAGTAGAAAAAACAAAAGGTACTTGGGACCCTCCTACAAAACTAATGAAGCTTCCCTCAGTGGGCAGGTCTGTCAATGGGTGGGGAAGATCTTTAATCACATTCAAATGGAGTCATTACCCTTTTTGATTACACTAAAACAAAAACAGCAAAAAGGTCCTAATTTGGCTGCCATCGCAGCTACTCAGATGCCAGAGGAGGAGCTAGGGTACATAGTTGAGTTGAGTCTTTCTAGGGTGTGATCAGAGATGGGGTTGGAGCCCCCAGGTGAGAAAGCTACTGATGTTAGTAGCTTTAGAGTTATTGTGTGTGGCGGTGAGAGGGGGAGGGTTATTGTACAGACTGAGTTGGGAAAAATATGAGACCAAACTCTCTTCAGACAGCAATTGCTTTTAAAGAGTTCTCTAGCAACTGACTGGTGCTCTGGCCTAAACTCCTCTGGGAGAGAAACTCAGCAGGTGGTATCTCACAGAGTTGGACTCGTTCATGTTTGTTCCCTGCCTGTTGCTGTGGGGAGGTGGGAGGATGGAGCCGTCTACTGGATTATTTAAAACTCTTACAGATAGAAATAGGAAGTAACTTCAGTAGAATAAGGGCATTGGCCATCTGGGTATCCGGAAAGGTCTCGTGCAAGGAGTGGCCCTAAGCTAAGCCTAGAAAGAGGCTAACTGTTCCAAGAAGTAAAGATTAGGAAAGAGTACATAGGAGGGCATGGAACTAGAGGATGTTTCAGATAACAACCAACCCTTATGACCATTTGCTATTATCTGTCTGGAGGTGTAGTTGAGTCATTTTTTTTAGTAATGTCTGACTTTTCATGACCCCATTTGGGATTTTCTTGGCAAAGATACCAGTCAAGAAATGGTTCGCCATTTCCTTCCCTAGCTCACTTTATAGTTGAGGAAACTGAGGTAAACAAGATTTACTGGATTGCCCAGGGTCACACAAGTTGTAATGATGAGGGCTGGAAAGGGGGTGTGAGATCCCCACAAAGACCAGGGTACCAGGGGCAGGTCATCTGGAGAAGAATTCACGAACTCAAGCACTGTTGAGGTCAAGGTAAAAATTTATTATGTTTTTCAGAGGGCAAGAGTTCTTAAGGAACCTGCAACCCTAAAGGGGTACAGGGAAAGTTTATATAGGATATTCTATAGTATGTTTTGGTGTTTTGGGGTGTAATTAGTGGTTAAGGAGTAGTCAGTTCTTAAAGGAACATGCATTTAAAAATTTTTTTTAAGGTGTTTTACTTAAAATTCATTGGGAAATAGCCTAAAGCAGGGCTTCCTGGAGGTGTGTTTTTAGACCTGAAACATCACTAAGTCAACCAATGGTCAGGGCTAACCAAGAAAAGCCAGGCTTCTCTCATCTCTAGTTAGACAAGATTAATGTAAGGGAGTATAGGTATGTCCAAGTTTAGGATACACATGATTAGTCAGTGAGTAGTAAATGTCATTATGACCCAATACACAGCCAGTTCAGGACACAGCTGGTTCAAACTAATGAGTTCTATAGTTGCAGCTGGCTACTAGCAAGAAGGGAGATAATGACTGTTGTTAGAGCAGGCTGTGTCCTTGAGGGACAAACTGCCTGAGGTAGTATTTTGGGGCTAGGTAGAAATGTGATTTTTAAAGAGAAATGTGATTTTAGAATTGGGGCCCAAGTACATGCACCCAAGCACCCCATCAGTAAGAGTCTGAGGCCAGATGTGAACTCATGAAAAGGAGGAATCTTTCTGACTCCAGGCCCAGCATACTATCTTACTGCTGTTAGATAGGTACACTGGAGGAAAATTTTTAGGGTTCTTCTTAAATGCTAAGCAGATGTCTTTGTACTTTATTTTATAGTCAGTAGGGAACAGAAAAGAGGTAAGGTCAGGTCTAAGTTTAAGAAAGATTACTGTAGCAGTATGCTACAGTATATGTACTATATGTAGGCAGATGCATTGTGGGAAGAAGAAACTGGAATTGAGGATACCAATTAAGATGTTACTGAAATAACTCGAGGAGGGGTAATAAGGACATGAATGAGGATGGTGACCTTGTTAGTGGAGTAAAGGGAGGGATGTGAGAGATACAATGTTGTGAAATCAACAAGACTTGGTAATTGATTAAATAAGAGAAACAGACAAACCTTTATTAAATGCCGGCTATCTATAAGGCACTGTGCTGAGGGCTTAACAATACAACCTCATTTCATCCTCACAACAATCCTGGAAAGTAGGTGCTGTAATTAACCTCATTTTACATTTGAGGAAACCAAAGCAGAGACAAAGTGACTTGCCAAGGGTCACATAGCTAGGAAGTGTCTGAGGTTGGATTTGAACTTGGGTCTTCTTAATTCTAGGCCTGGGGTTCTAGCCACTGTACCACCTAATGAATCAAGGAGAATGAAATATCAGTGATGATTCTGGTTTTAAACTGGGGTGAATAGGAAAATGATGATAAGATCACATATTTAAAGCTAGGGGCCATTTTATTTAGAGGCCAATTCAGGCCTACCCTTTCATTTTACAAAAGAAGAAACTAGGGTCCAGAAAAGTGAAATGTTTTATTTGAGGTCATTTGGTAGAGGAAGATTTGACACTAGCATCTTTGACTCTAAATTCAGAGTAATTTCTATTTCACTAGCAAGGTGATGTCCTCGACAGGGATCATCAGTCACTATATAAAAAAAGATGACATAGGAATGGCCTGGATTTCTTCCATTGTAGGGGAGTAAGAGAAGGAGAAACAGGGCAGGACCAGCCCTAGGATATCATTGGTATAGAGAACTCCCAATGATAGATCTGTCCTCTACCAGTGTAGATGGGTACCTCTTCTATAATTTTTAGGCTTAGAGAGTTTCCTGGGTTTTCCTAAAGGTTAAATGACCTAATGAGGGATACATACCTACTGTGTGTCAGAAACAGGAGGTACACCTAGGACTTTCTGTATCTGAGGCTGTCTCTCTAACCACTATGATACGTTTCATCTCTTTCTACTATGATGTAGAGCAAAATACTGCTAGATTAGTGACTGTGGTTAGGTAAAATTGTGCCAGCTGCAATGCTCCTAAAATCAGTTATGAACAACAAAGAAAGCAAATCTAGTGGAGATCTTTGATGTGCTTTCCTTTCAAAGCAGAGACAGCAGGATACAGGAACATTGACCTCCAGGCCCCCTGGGCTAAACTGGCGGCTTTTCTTCTGCTGGCCTGCTGGGTTGGTCTGTTGCTCTGACAAGGAAAATCTTGGACATATATTCACATAAAAAGCCTTCAATACTTGTTTGCTACTTGTGTGACCTTGGACAAGCTACTTTCTTTTTCTGGGGCACTATTAAATTGTAAGTCCCATGTGGGCTGGAACCATCTTTGACCTCTTTTTGCATCCCCAAGCCATTGGCACAGTGCCTGGCACAAAGTAGGAGATTAATAAATGTATTGAATTGAATTTTCTTTATCTATGAAAGGAAGAGGTTGGACTAGATGACTTCTGAGGTTCTTCCTAGCTCCAGAACTACAGTCCTATATTTTTATATTTATGTTTTCATTATTGTTTGAAAACACCCAGACAGGATCTACATTAAATAGCTAGTGGGTCAAGAAGTGTTTATTAAGTGCTTACTGTATGACAATGGCTAGCCTTTTCTCTGCACCTTTTAAGGGAAACAAGGCAAGTGTTTTTGAGCATAACTTTGTGTTCGTCCTTTGCTACCGAAGAAGACCATGCCATCCGAGAAATAATGATATGACTTGCACTTGACTTTGTTTTGATTGAGGGAGGGCTGTGCAGGTCACCAGCCTGACTTCTCTTCCAGAGCCATCTGAATCCAGTGACCAGATATTCATCAGGATGACCGGAGATGACCCAGGATGAGGCAAGTGGGGTTAAGTGACTTGCCCAAGGTCACACAGCTAGTGAGTGTCCAGTGTCTGAGGTGACAATTGAACTCAGGTCCTCCTAACTCCTACACTGGTGCTCTATCCATTGCACCTCCTAGCTGTCAACTTAGTATCCAATTCAGCAAGTTTCAGGGAGAAACACTGATCTTCCAAAAATTACCGGGAGTTTTGAGTAGGGGAAGATAATTGATAGCATAGACTGATGGTATTCTTTAAATGACTTAAAAACCCAGCAATTTTAAAGGTCTTTAGAGAAGAGGAAGTATAGGATGGGTTTTGGGATTACCTCTGAACTCATTTACAAACAGACAACAGCCTGAAATGTTATTCACTCTTTTGATGTTCCAGCTGCCTTGGATTTCTGTTCTCAGATCTCACCGTTCTTTGGGCACTCAGCAGCCTCTCATGAAGCTGCACTCACGTGGCAGCAACATTAGCCTGTGATTGCATGGTCCTCCAGCAGTGTCCAAAATATTCATTTGGGATTATTCATTACCTGCTGAAGTTTGAGTAAAACTTCTCACCCTTGGAAAGACCAAGGCTGAGAAGGAGCAAAGGGTAGGAGTGCCTTCCTTGGTTACTGTTAACATTTAAGGCTTTTCCATTAAAGACTAACTTTGGAAGTCAGAAATCCTCACAGAACTCTTGCTCAACTCCCCCCACCCCTCCCCAACTCTGCCATTGCTTGGGTTTTTGACCATTGCTATGGTTCCATCTATCTCTAGAAAAATCTTGGAAATAAATTAACTTGAAGAGAAAAAAAGAAAAATCTGGGGCTTCCTTTTTTTTTTCAGAGTTATAAAAATTATTTATCTTTACGAATTCATCCCAAATTCATGGTAACCTGTATGTTATTCCTTTTCTTTTTTTTCAGTTTTTATTTTATTTATTTATAAATGTTCTACAATCACTTCCTTAAAATTAAGATTTTATCCCCCCACACTTTCCCCCCCTACCCCCCTCCCTCCCCATGACAGCATACAATTCTGTATAGGTTCAACATATACTTTCCTATTGAGCATATTTTCACTATACCCCCCTCCCTCCCCATGACAGCATACAATTCTGTATAGGTTCAACATATACTTTCCTATTGAGCATATTTTCACTATAGTGATGCTATGTAGTAGCACTGACATAAGTGGAAGAAATCATCTAACAAATCAAAACATAATACACTAAAACCCACACACACACAAGCATGCT
>JAQQSK010005858.1:0-14715 GCA_028658325.1 Potorous gilbertii
TTTCTCCCTCTCTATTTTCCTTCTTTTTTACTCACAACCTCAATTGGTATTTACTATTGAATACAAAATGTAATGACTAGAAAATATCTACCATTGCTATAAAATAACTAAATATATGGCAGAGCAGAATAAAAAAGTCTGTTAATGTCAATATCTATAAAAATAGAATAGCATTCATTTTCTTAAAATGTTAATGAGGGTAATAGAATGACAAAAATAGAATTCTTTGTGCACTCCCAAATCTCAAAAAGAAAATTCCGTTAGTGTTACCCTTTCTTTTTTACGGAAGCTCCCTTAAAGCAACAGTTTTACCTTAGTAGCCTAAAAGAAATGAAGTAGGCTAGGCCCAAATAGTGGAAAGAGCACTGGACTTGAATCAGAAAGCTATGAGTTCAAATTTTCCCTCATATATTTTATTACCTGCGTAGTCCTATGCAAGGCATTAAAGCTCTATTAGCCTCTTCTATTAATAGGAGATAACAATGTAATATCCTTTGCAAATCTTAAAATGTGCTAAATTAAGGTTAGTAATTATTGTTTTTGTTGTTCTGGGCTAATCTATAGCCAGAAGAGTAAATTATATATGAAAAATATCTTGAGATTTTTTTCAGAAGGAATAGGTTAGGTGCATCTCAGGAAAGCAAAGCATCTGGGATGGCATTTTGATGGAACAATACGCATTGTTTTCATTTTTGACAAATGATTCATAGGTGAGAAACTGGGGTCTACAGAGAGTAGAGGATAACACTTGGAAAGGGGTAATTGATGCAGAAGGCTGTCAAAACAAAATTCTCCTTGTATCACATGGTGTTGGTGAGATTGGGAATGATTCCTCTTTTTTCCATTGACTCTCTGGAAAACAGCTGTTACTTGAGTACTGGACAAGTCTTAAACTTTTAGGGAATTCAAGTCTTCCTTTACTAGTCAGAATTTTTTATTTTACAAAGCAAAAAACTCCTAAAATAATATGCCACAAAACAGGTATTTGCTATAGTCAAAACAAAACAACATAGTATTGCCTTCATTTTATAGCACTTGCTAGTCACTTCATCTACATTATTTTCTCTCGTGCTTATAAGCAGTTCTTGTGAGATGTGTAGTACACTTGTTATCTTGGATTTAAAATTTAAAAGTCTTTGGATGGTAGATTTAGAACTAGAAAAATCTTAGAGAAACTCTTATCCAACCCATTTAATTTTCACAGATGAGACTGGAGCAGAGAGGATAGGTGACTTTCCCAAAAGGATCAGAATACAGGTCCTCTGACTCCAAACCCATTCTTTCTCCACTGCACCAGGTTACCAACTTTAAAATTACATCAGTGGCAGCTAGGTGGCACAGTGGATAGAGCACTGGCCCAGGATTCAGAAGGGACTGAGTCTCAGACACTTGACACTTACTAGCTGAATGACTGGGCAAGTCCCTTAACCCCAGTTGCGTTGAAAAAAATAAAATAAAATTACATCAATTACATCCTGATAGAAATTATTCTCCCATTTTTAAGGGCAAATACTTAGAACTTGAGAAGGATACATAGCTTGTAAGAAGAATACTTCCATCATGAAACGCCCTTCTTCCCCATCTTACTCATTCATGGAATCAGAGTTAGAATTAGAATGTTATAGGTGTCTTGGGCCATATTCTACCAAGTACTATTGCTTAGGATCATGCTTACCTTAAGACAAATGTAGAAGCATAGATTTAGCACCTGAGGGGATCTTAGAGACCATCCAGTCCAAACTCCTTATTTTATAGACCAGGAGACTGAGGTCCAAGGAGGCTTAGTGATTTCTACAAGATCACATGAGGAGTAAATGGTAAAGTTAGGGTCCTCCACCTCCAAATCCAGTGCTCTTTTCATTCCACTATGTTGTCTAGTCAATAATCATGTTTTTATATTATTTTATGTACATCGTGTTCCATATATAAATCAAATTCTCAAAGAGCCAAGCTCTTTTAAGGCCTATCACAAGTTTTATTTCTGGAAAAAATATGAAATTAGACTAAAGTAATCCTAAAAAGTTTTGGGGGGCTCCTCATCAATATTTCTTTTTTGGAGATGCCAATGAGACAAGAAGGCAGCATAGAAACATACTCTTGGATTATTGGCACAAGACAAAATGAGATTTCAATAAAATTATCTTTTATTATGTCAAGCTAAGAAACATATGCCATGCTTTTAAAATTAACATTTAGTAACCCTTGGCCAGTGACCATGTTTTGAAGGTCTGTAGATAAATTAGCTTTACTAAAGAGGGAAAGATTAGTATATACGGTCAACCATGAAGAGACATATTCTCTGTGAGACAACAGAAAGAAAAATGCAGTACCTTTGTCTTAAAGCACCTAGTATGGAAACAGATTTTGAATACCAATGTTTTTTGTCTCTTTAAAAGCTGAAATAAGCAAAAAGGCTAGATCCGCCTGAGAAAATCTGTTTTGCTTCTAAAATCCATAAGATTATCTGTCAGAGACTTCATGAAACAAATTGCATAGGGATATAGTAGCCTTTTTTTATGAGTGTACAGAAGGGTATGGGATAAATTCCTTGGAATGGCATAGTAATGCAAGTGATTCAAGGTCAGCCTATGGTTTTACCCCATAAGATAAAGCTTCTGTTTTACATATAGACTCTACTTATATTCTTTTTTTTTGAGTTTGGAAATCTGTTATTATCCATATTCCTGAACTGAATTAATTTATTTTCCCATATTTTCAAAGTATCTAATTTAAAATATGAAGAGGGAGAACTAATATACTGTCATATAATAAAGGAATACATACCTAGCTAGAAAATTGTTCTGAACTTTACAATTAAGAAAAATTAGGAAAAATTATTATTTCATATGTGATCTGAATTTAGAATCGGAAGGCATAAAATGTTATTGGAAATACTTTGGTATAAAGCTTTCATCTTGGTTTTGCCATGAAAGTATTTTATCATACTATATCAAGGTGTATGTTTATTTTCAAAAGACCTATATGTGTAAATACTCAAAAGAGTATACGTGTAATGTTTTCCCCTGTAGTATGGAATTGATCACATGATGCAGTAGACTCTAAGTTAGCTAAATTCCAAGCTAATCTGAAAAAAATCTACAAAAATTTTAACTGTCTAGCTAGAGTTTTCAACAAAATGTTCAGAAATGAATATTTTTGAACTTAATGCTTGCCTACTGTGTTTTATTAAAGCAGAAGAGCCTATCATCTTTTTTATTCCCAACTAATAATTCATTGTATTTCATACATTTCACCTCCTATATTCAGACCATCCTAAAACATGAACAAAAATTAAAGCTAACAAGAAATTTAAATATATAAACCCAATGTGAGGAGGGAAGTAAATAATATATTAAGAAAGAATTAGAAGATTTTTTTGCATATCACTGCTTGTTTTAATAACTTTTAAGATGTTTGATATTTTCCATCTCATAAAGTTATCCATACATGGTTCTTTCTCAGATAAATGTGAATACTTTTCCTGAAGACAGGAAAACTGGTCTGAATAAAGGGACTTCACCATATGTCTACACTAGCCCATGCTTATGTTTAGCTTAGTGTTTTCAGCAACTTTGATCTTTAGGCACAAGGGCCATTAATAGTGTAAATGATGAAAATATGCTTTGCATGGAATGAAGGCCCAGAGTGTTAAAAGTTTAAATTTTTTTTAAAAAAATGTGTAGTACAAATGCAGCTTTACACCAACCTAGCACATTTCATTCATCTTTGATAAGTACTCTTATTTTTCTGCATGAAATCGTATTTAAAAGCTAACTTGCAGTAGCAACGTTTTTTTTGGTGAAAATTCAATATTTTGTTCTTTTTGTGGGTGTTCTGTTTGTTTGCAGTCAGATGAGTGAGCCTCATAGCGGTTTGACGCTCAAATGTGCCAAGTGTGGAGTAGTTTCAACAACAGCTTTGTCAGCCACCACCGCCAGTAATGCCATGTTAGTCCTAATCATTTACATCTTCTTGTTACAAATCTTATACAGTGCATGTGAAAAAAAAATGCTATGATGAAAATTGTGTTTGCTAATACTATAGCTCTGAACATGCTTAAATATTTATAATTGGCAACAGCCTTTATAACTACTATGGGATAGTCTGTATAGAAAATAAAATATTAGAATGTTATAAACTTTGTGGTTTCCATGTTAATGGTCTTGTTGCCACCTGTAAAGATGCCTGGTTTAGCGGTGGGTTTGGTTTCTGTTATGGGACTGGCACACAGCGTTACGTCATGTGGTTTTCTCTGTCTCTGAATAGGGCATCTCTTTGGAGCTCCTGCGTTGTGTTGCCTCTCCTGGCTCTGACATGGATGTCTGCCGTTCTGGCCATGACAGACAAAAGATCTATCCTCTTTCAGATACTTTTTGCAGTATTTGATTCATTACAAGGCTTTGTTATTGTCATGGTCCACTGCATTCTTCGAAGAGAGGTAACTTAATATAACTTTGGGGAAATGGGAAATTGATTGGGAGGGGCTGGGAAGGGTTCAGACTTCGTAATATGTGTGATCTTTGGCTTTGGATATTAAGTTCTTTATAGTAAAACCAGTTACCTGGAGAACCAGGTGTTCAGAAACCCAAAGCAGAAATCAGCCTTTAAGAAATTATTTCAAAGTGTCACTATTATTCAGAAAGACACAGTTTCAAATAGATGGGGTCTGCCCACAGGAAAGAATAACCTCCAGGTATCAAGAGAGAGAGATGAAAGACTATGAAACCAAATTGAAAGATCAACATATCTATACAGGAGAATGGTGGGTGAGAGGGCAAGGAGGTACAGTTGGATTAAGGCAGCAAAAGAAATGGGAACTCATCTGTTTAAATCGGGCTTCTAAAGACAGTTCATACCTCATCCTCTGATCTGTATCTTAAGTGATATGATTTTAAACAGAAAAGTATGGAAGATTAATGAGTAGTTCCTTTGGCTCTTTATTAAATTTCAGGAAAGGTCACTAGTGCACAAAAAAGGTTAGTAGTTTTGATATGGATGTTTATACTTAGCAAATAAAAAAGGATACTCAGTTTGCCATGATTGGCAGTCGTTGTCCATGGCAGCTGGGGATCTAAGATGGCAGAACTCCTTCAGGTAATGTTTGAGGTTTATTACTAGGAGTGAATGAAGAAACAAGCTATCCTTCACCATCACAGCCACTGAACTTCATCGGGTGTCCCCAGAACTGTGATTTATTTCAGAATTGATTTGTTCAGTGATGAAATACTATTTTCCAACCTGTATGTGAAGAGTTCTGAGAGCCTGCAAACACTGACACAATATTTTAGAAGGTTACTTGACGAGTCATTTTAATGTTTGCTCTGGGATGAGTGGAGACAAGAACACTGGGAACCCATAACATTTGGCTCTGTGTTGAGGACTTAAGGAGACTATTCTACCTTATCATATTGCAGCACTCACCTTGTCCATCAGAGATTCAAATATGTGCACATACATACTTACACATATTCATGGTCTTCTATAAACATGACTATTAGCCCTTTCCCAGTCAAATAACTTTCTGAGGATATTGGCAGCCACCTAAGTAGCCTGCAAGCCTCCTGTATGACAGCAAGTGATGGATTCAAATTGAACATTTATTCATATTGCTAAGGAGGTAATTTCATATTTTAAAAAAATCTGATTAAAGTTGCAGCTTCAAAGACTGAGTATTCCAGCATCACCAACAAATTACTGTACAGACCTTCAGGCTGAAGAAGCTACCAAGTATCAACTATTATTGTTGCAGTTTGTCGGTTTTCGCTGTTGTTATTACCAAAGGGTAACTTCTTTAAAGATGAAAGTGGTGATGATAAGGGTTTTTCACTGGCATTAGATAATGCTCTGAGGTTTCCAAAAACATTCTTTATCTCTAATCTTGTTTGGACCTCAAATAAACCCTGTAGGAATCTACTAACTTCATTTTAAAAATTATAAAACTAAGGCTCAAAAAAAGTTAACTGACTTCTTCATGATCACATACCTATCAGAAGCAAGACTTTCTACCAAGATTCTCCCTACTACAGATCTAGCACTATTTCATACTGTTTCTTTTTCGATCTTGGGTAATAATTATCCAGCAATTCAATTCAGTCCAGCATGTCTCCTAGATTCCAGGCACTGTGCTAGAAACTGACAGTGGACTTGAATCTAAGGACTTGAATTTCAGCCCTGGCTTTGCCATTTCTAACTTTGTGACATAAAGTCTCATCTCTTTGAATTTCATTTTCTTCATGTAGTAAGATGAGTGGGTTGACCCCTTCAAGACAACTTCTGTTCTATTCAAACTATACTTACCCTTGAAATTTTGCTATGTTTGATATTGTAATTACTATTTAGAAGCAGTGAAAATCTTGCTAAGTTTCTGCCTCTCTAGGGCATTTTTCATAGACTGAAAAGAAGTTTTGCAAATGTAGTATACCTACAATTGTAATACATTCTATATGTAATAAGCATTTGAATATTTGTTGATGTATACTGAATTGTAACCTTCAGGTACAGTAGTAGAAATGAAGAGTTCCGTTTCTAAACAATTTGCTTTTTTCTTCATAGAAAATATTTCAGTCTTCCTAAATGCTTTGCTGATATTAGATAGCCTTAACTTATTTTTTGATAGTTGTGTATCATTATAAAGGTTTATTTCAGTTTTCATTGAAATGGTGCAGTAATTTGTTTCAAAAAGGAATCAATCTCAGTTTTCTTATAAGAATAGCAATTTTATCAGGCTCTAATTCAAATTATTCAGAGCAGCAAGTTGGCATAGTAGAAAGAGTGCTAGACCCAAAGTCAAAATCTGGCCTCAGACACTTTTTAGCTGTGTGAGTCTGGGCAAGTCCTTTAACCCTGTTTGGCTTAGTTCCTCATCTAGGAAATGGCAAACCACTACAGTATCTCTAACAAGAAAACCCTCCAATGGGTTCATGAAGAGTCGGACACAACTGAAATGAGTGAGCAACAACAAATTTAACCCATTCACTGAAAGTGTTTCAGCTCTCTTTGGTATTCTATAAATATCTTTCCTCTATTAATGGAAAATAAAGCAAGGACAGTCTATTACATACAATAACTTTTAAAATGAGTGGAAATTCATGGAATTTATGGCAGACAGCACCTTATGAAACACGAATGCCAAACTTCCTCCAATCCCAACACTAAACTGACAAAGTACCTATCTTCTACTTGTGTAGCATCTTCTTGAAAATACTGCCACTTCTCTATATCAAAACTCAATATAAAGAGATTTTGTTACTTAAGAACCAAAAGAATATAATCAATTATTAGATGAATAGTTTAACTTCCAGTTGTTAGTTATTCTTCCCTTCACCTGAATTTTTCTTTTGTCATTTACTTGGAACATACTCTATATTTTTATCTGTGAAAACCAATAAATAAGTATTTCCTAAAGCATCAGGAGTACAGGGATAATGAATGATATAATCCCTTCTCATAAGTCAACAAATATTTATTAAGTGCCTACTATGTGCCAGGCTCTTTGTACCAAAGAAAACAAAAAATACTCCTTGCCCTTAATGAACTCACAACCCAATGGAAAGACAACTTACACAAGGAGCTTAATTTGACTGGAGAAGAGAATATGTCTGTCTGTCAGTCTGTCTTTCTGTCTCTCTCTCTCTCTCTCTCTATATATATATATATATGTATACATATATATATATATGTATACATATATATATATACATATATACATGTAATATATGTACACATATGTGCATACATATTATGTATAAATATTCATCAAATAAGTACAAATGTGTGTAAAACAGTTAAATGCAAGGTAGTGTGGAAGGGAGAGCACTAACAATTGAGATTGATGAAGGCTTCATAGGCTGTCCTTAACACCATTTGTTTATCCTGTGCTCAGGTTATTATTCACAACTAAGAGAATAGATACATCTTTCTACAACAAGAACCCCACACCTCCCCAAAATACAGATTCCTGAAGATGAGTGGGCAGCCTTGTGATATGGATTTTGCCTATAATAATCAAGCTTGAATCCTACAAAAGAAACCAAAGACAAACAAGTTCACTATTTACTCATTCTGTACTTATAGATTTCTTTTCCTGGGTGACTCAGAAAACATGCTAACATTTTAGAGTAATCCCTTTAAATTTGTCTAACAATTTATACAAACACTGCACCATATATTTCCTTTTAGATGGAGAGAGATTTGGGGATAAGACATGAATGCAGGCAGCAAAAATAATTTTCAGCTTCATTATGTCTTTTAACATTTAATATAAAAATGTGCCTATATACTGCCTCTTTAACAAGCTTTATCTGTTTCTTTTATTTTTCTTTTAAATTATTTTCCCCAATGATATTTGAAAACACTTTATGCACATTAACTTCTCTAGTTTTCCTGTGAAAAAAAGTGGGTGTTCATGTAGGAGGAATGTAGCCTGTAGTATAAAAGAGAGAAAAGAAAAGAAATACTCTAATTCTGGCATTTTAACAGTGATGCTGTGAGTAGGGCATAATTTCTTTGAGAGCTAGCCATGCTTTCACAAATCTCCAGCCTAGCATTGTTTGCATATAAGGGAAAGAGATAGAGGGTGATATACCAATAGCTGTATCTCTGCCAGTCTAATTATAATGTTTACATGAGAATTTTCTGTAGTTTATAGTAGTCATAATAATTCATATGTTTGGAGTCAAGAGTCCTAAGTTCAAATCAAGATTTTATTATATATGTCTACCTTAGCTGCTAAATTAATCATTCTGGGGTTCAATTTCTTACCTACAAAATCTGGGGATTGGAGCTGTGGAAAAATGGAAATCCTAATGGTATACGGCAAGGCTCAAGGCTGTTATGTTACATGGAGAGATCAGGCAACAGTATTTAGTTTAGGGTCTAAAAGACTTTAGGATTCAGGGACAGGATAAATGCTAAGACCTGGTAATCCTGCTAACTTTCATCCGATCTAAGCCTTTGAGTAGTCAAGGAGCCTCTTGGATGGTATCTTGATAGGCCGGGATCAGAAGAAGGGGCAAGAGGGAAAACTAGGGGGAAAGAATTGTATTTGGAATCAGCTGACCTGTGTTCATATTCCCCACTCTGCCACTGAATACCTTAATGACCTAGTACCTCTTTGTGCCTTAGTCTCCTCATCTGTAAAATAAGAGGGTTGGGCTAGATAACCTCCATGGTCTCTTCTAAATTGACATCAGTGATCCTATGAACTCCTTCACACTTCAGCTTTCACAAAGTTATTTTTTAAGCATTTGCCTCAGAAGGCATTTTCTTAACATAGTTATTCCTTATCACATTGCTAAAATTACAGCTGCTTCTTTGTTTCGTCTATTTTAAAATTATCTACTTCCTACCCTTTAGGGGAAAAAAAGGTGTAAGTGATATTTGTGAAAAAGGGAAAGACAGATAAAAAGAGTAAAAAAAAACCTTCACTAACAGGCCAAATGATTACAATTTTGCTATAGTTTCAACCATTCACCTTAAATCTCTCTTGTTCATTTGGATCAAATGAAATAACCCTGGAGTTCCTAGGAAAAATGCACATATGTTTTCTCATTTTTCTTCACATTTATTAATTAGAATCCATTAAGATTAAGCATGTATTCTTCATATCCTATTTACTTCCTCTGCTCCTAAATTGCTAGTGGAAAACAAGCCAGAGAAGAGTTATGAAGCCATTACAGTAGTTACTGTTGCTAGGAAACACCTTCCTTGGTAGCCGCACGTTCAGCACATCCATCTCTCTCACTGCATCTGACTCAGAGACAATCTTGCAGTTTGATTTCAGAAGGGGAAGGAAAATAAGATTGTGGTACAAACTAAGCCACTGTGAGGTCCTAAATGAAAGGCAGAAGGAAAATGAATGCTTAAGTAGACAATTTCATAATTTCCATGTGAGGGTTCTTTGGCAGTTCTTCTGTAAAGACAATGGAATTATCAAGTTCAGGGCCCTCTTTGCAGGTAAGAAAGACAAGACTGCATCAAGCCAAAATTTTTTCTTTGTAGATATACGTGTGTGTATATATCTGTGTACATATGCACAATCAATCAATGCTCATTGATTTAGCATCTACTATGGGTCAGGTACTGTGATAGGTGCTAGGTAAATAAAGAAAAATGAAGCATTCCTTACCCTCAAAGAGCTTACATTGTAATGAGAAACAATATGCATGTATGCAGGTCCACACAGTGTTATTTATATATCCACTAGCACACACCCAAACATATATTCATGTGCATATTTGTCTCCTAAGAGAGGCGATATGGTACATGTAAGAGAGTCAGTATTTAAGTTCTTCCACTGACATATAATGGCTCAGTGACCATGGGCATGGTCCTTAACCTCTTGGAAACAGGCAGCTCTGGGAGAGAGACAGAAGTTTCTGATCTCCATCAGTGGAAGGAGTCTTTATACTGAAAGTCTCTGGCTCTGGTCAAATCACAGTTGCAATTCACCCCACTCCAAACCAAAAATATCTTCTAAAGCAAAAAATTAGACTGAGAGCAAGAATTTTTTATTGGTCTTTGTATCTCACCAGATAGCACAGTGCCAGGCACATAGAAGGCACTTAATATAGACTTGTTGATTTGACTTTTAGCATTTCCAGTCATGGACAGCTTTATTCTTTGCTATTTGGTCTCATTAGTAGTATCATCTATAACCAATATTGCCCAAACAAAAGAAACAGTTCCCTTGCCTGTGTTTCAGATACAGAGTATTTCAAAAGTCTTGGTGCAGTTTTAAGCTATTAATATCCCAAAAGTCTTAGTGCAATAATGAGCTTTTAAAAGGTTACTAATAGTTAAAAAATCTATTTTAAAGCTCAAAACTGCACTAAGACATGTGTGACACATTGTGTATAATCAATCTGCCCAACCAATTGATAAACAATTTGGTGTGTGTGTGTGTGTATATATATATATGTGTGTGTGTGTATGTGTGTGTGTATGTATGTATGTATGTATGTGTCTATGCATGTAACTTCACAAATATATATATATACCTGTGCATATGCATATACATGTACATATATATACTGTATCTCAGAAACTAGATAACTCCACAAAGAGTTGCATGAATCTAGAACCCTAGCTATATGTAGAATGTAGAGCAATGACTTGTGAAAATCTTTGAAGAACTGTAATATGAAGGATACAGTATTTCCCCATCACTTGAAAAGAGGATACAGATTTTAGTCTTTGAAGACTTGTAGATTGGTGGGCACATTACAAGAAGGCCTAAAGATAGCAGGTGACTTCTGAGATGACTTAAGGGTTTAAAGGGAAGAAAAAGGTCTTCCAAACAGCAGATGGAATGCAGAGGGATCTAAATAATGTCCACTGAAAGATAAGGAATTTGGTTCTTTAGGTGGAGGAGAGGGACCAAAGTCCTCAAAAGAAAGGCATGTCAGAAAGAATAGCAGCACAGTTCTTGGAAATAATTGGCCTTGAAGCACCCCTTCAGACAGAGTAATAGGGAAAATGATGAAAGAGCAGAAAATCATGTTGAATTAGTTCAACTGTAATATGATTAGGTCTTTGGCCAGATGGTAAGAAAACTATGTACGAATAGAGAAGGGTTTAAGGTTTACAAAGCCTTTTCTCCCTCTCAAAACAGCCTTGTGAGTTATGGAAGGAAAAGGGAAAACCAATTAATTTTTCCATGTATTTTGCCCTTCCAATAGCATATATTTTTCCACTTCCATTCTGATTCATATTTTTGTTTGACCTGATAAAATCATAAACTGATATTTAGCAAACTCCTATGACTCTCTGATAATAGTTGGAGGCTTATGAGTTTTAAAAGAACATTAAATTAGCCATCTGTAACAATTATTTATGAATGTGTTGACTTATAGAAAGCCTATGACCAAGAGAGTCAACTCTTAGCTTATGTATCAATTGGTAATATGAGATCTTGTCTGCTATTGCCCTCATCACTTCTGCAGTAACCTCAGTGTACTTTTCCAGTGTACCCCTTCAATTTGCCTAGAATTTATTCTCCCTCATCTCCACCCTTTAGAATTCCCAGGTTCCTTCAAAGCCTTCCCTCACCTTCTGTTTTACTCTCCTCCCTGAAGAATATAAATTCCTTGTGGGCAAGGAATGTTTCTTTTTTTGTCTTTATGTGTTTGTTATTAAAACAATGCCTTTCACATGGTATGTATTTAATAACTGTTAGTTGTATTGAATTACATTGTTGATTTGAGGGCTTGATTAGGCAGCAGTGACAACATAGAGAATAGAGTGGCAGAGTTGAGAAAATAACTGCAGCTATCGCTGGATTGGCCTGTGTGTCACCTCCTTTCTTCCTGCTTTCCTCCAAGTCCTCGCATCGCCTTCCTCTCATGAGATAGGCACAAGAACACCTTATATAAAGATGTATGTGTTGGTCACAAGGATTTAGAACTGACATATCTCTGTTACTTGTATTTCCATAACACTTAAAAAAGTGTGACCATCACCATATTAATTACAACATTGATTACTGTGCAGTTTGGTCATTAGAGTCACCAGTGGACTCTACTTATTCTACTTTATTGCTAAGATATATAAATCAGACTTCTAAAAAATTGTTGTTGGTAATATTTCATGATAAGTTTCATGCAAGTCAGAGTTGACACAAGTCATGAGAGTCCATCATTTCTAGAAGTTTATAATAGGAAAAAGAAAAATCAACTGAAAATCAACTGTTATGTAAAGGGAAAGAATGCAAATCACTAGCAAAGCCACTACCATGTTTGTTCCTTCGTCATTGAAAACTGCCTATGGGAAGTCAATACCAAGCAAGCAATACCCATGATGATGACACATTGTCATCCTGATGACCCAGACATTTTCTTAAGCAAAGCCACATGTTTTTGTTCCCCCTTTTCCCTTTCCCGTTACTGAAGCAACTAGACTTCAAAACTATAATGTCATCCAGATTTGTTTATGTATTTCACAAATGGGACACCTGCAAGGCAACCTAATAACTCACCTTGCGATCAAATGGAAAAGTTGCTGTCAGATTAAAGGACTGCTAAGAGAACAAATTATGCAAAAGTTGGTGGCAATATACTTGAAAAATACTCAGTATACGGAATTGCACATCAGTCCTTGTTTCTTGGATAGGGAGAAAGAATGTAGAAAACAGTGTACTCCATAGGTGTCAAACCAATGTTGATATGGATGATATTTTGCATGTAGCCTTATTCTTGGGCATTACACATAGAAAGATTTAACCATCCATTTAATGACCTCTCAATAACATGGTAATTATTTTACATCTATAGCTAGTAAGTACATAGGCTTACACATGTCCTTATTGTCTTCTGTAGTAGAATGTAAGTACATCAGGTTTTATTTTTGTATGTGAATCCTCAGTATCTGACACAAGTAGGTATTTAATAAATCCTTGAAACGTGATTAACTACTAAAGTCTTAAATAGTGAAATTACTTCTTTTGATAGCTTAAAATGTCTTATGTGATAGGAAGCTTAAAGACAGGAAATGAAATCCATTTGGCTCCAAGTCTAAATAAGGAACCCAGTTCAAACTACATAGTCCCATTCATGGAGGTTTTCTAAATTGATCTATTGTCAAACATTCCTTTTATGATCTTCTTGAGATCTCTAAATCTGCCAGTGACTTTCAAGATTATCCTCTGCAAGCTTTGTTCTGAAAGAGTACCAACAGAGAAGCCCTTCTGTAACTTCTGCTGTGACTAATTAAATCACTTTCTCTATAGGAGCTGGACAGTAAAGAGACACACCCCTGACAACTGCTTTGAACTCATTTCTCATCCAAGAATCCTTCCTTAATAAGGAAGATTTATAGCTTCCTAAGGGAGTCCTAAGAACAGTTCCCAGCAGGAAACAGTCAAGATAACTTACCACATATGTGGTGTCTCAAGATAAAATGACAGCCATATTAAAAGACTTTCAGAATGCTATAGACTATTAAATTTTTATCTTCCTGCTCCTAATTTTTGTAAATTTATTCTCTGATTTTTATTTATTACTCACATACTCATGAGTCTGTGATCTCATTAATGGGGCTATTTTATTCTACAGTGCAGAGTACAACTACCCATGCTTGCCCATCCAACTTGACCCTTGTGCATGACTTTTTGTGAGTTTGCCAAAAAGTGTCTATGCAATATACTGGAGACCTGCCTTAAGCCATGACAAGGATGACAACCAGAGCTGTCCACTAGTTATCTTTCTCTCACCACAAAACAGTTCTCCTATCATATAGTTCTTGAATAGTCTACCTTTATACTTCACAATTCTTTGTTTAAAATGAGTTACAGCCTCCTTATGCTCATTTTTATATCTCATTATTTTAGAGATGTAAACATTTTAAAACTATTGTAATACTTATCCCAGTACCCAGTTTAGTTAACATTCCATTGGATATTCTTAATATTCTGAAACCGAGATAGCAGTATAACTTCCTCTGAAGTGGAAAACCTAGAGGAAAATGTTGTGAGAGAAGTGAAACTGAGGTTTCATGTGTCCCATAATTTATGCTAGGCAGGGTGGTACAATGGAATAAGCACTGACTGGAGTCTGAGAACCTTGCCTATTACTACCATACTCGATTTCCTAGTTCTCAAATTTCACATCTGTAAAATGAGAGGGTTGGACCTCTAAGGTCCCCATTAGCTCTAGAACAATAATTTTGGGGGAGGAATTTTGTTGAGTCAAACTAGTTTTGTTTTTTAGTCCAATATGAATT
>JAQQSK010005859.1:0-14715 GCA_028658325.1 Potorous gilbertii
AAAAGAAAAGAAAAAAAAACTGATAGGAAGAGCTCACATAAAAATTTTTCCTTTGCTCCAAAAGTCTACTTTTTCTTTAATTTTACCTGGAATTTTGGAATTCAGAAGACTTTTGGCAACTTCTGAACTCATGATCCCCTCCTGCTGTCTGATCGTGCATGTCTGCATCAAAGTCATCTTCCATAGGCACACCAGCACACTCCTCACTATCACTATCTTCAATCTCAGAATTAATGTCAAATACCTGATCGTTCTTCTTGAACTTGTCCACCAGAACTGACAAAGACTACAAAGAACAGAAAGAATATATCAACACTTGGGATTCCTAACCTTTTTTGTGTCATGAACCTTTTTGGTAGTCTGGTGAAACCCATGGAGATCTTCTCAGAATACTGTTTTGTTGTTTTTTAACTCACAAGGAAGGAAATGGTAATTTCAGTAATAGAATAAAATAGTGAAAATAAATGTGCAATATTTCCCCCTAAGTTTATAGCCCTTCCCCGCAAAAAACACTATCCAAAGACTCCCAAAAGGTCAGAGGACTCTTGGTTAAGAATCCCTGAACAAAATGCATTAAATCATTTTATATTAGAGAAATGTCAATTATGTACAAACATATTACACCAGCTCTTTTTGTGGTGACAAAGAATTGTACATTGAGGGGATGCCCAACAACTGATGAAGAGTTAAACAAGTGGTAGTATATGATTGTGATGGAATACTATTGTGCCCTAAAAAATTATGAGGAAGATGTCTTCAGAAAAACCTGGGAAGGCTTATATGAACTCATACAAAGTGAAGTGAGCACAACCAGAACATTGCATACAGTAATAGCACTATTGTACGATGATCACCTATGAAGGAATTAGCTATTCTCAGCAACATAATAATCCAAGGCAATTCCAAAGGACTTGTGATGAAAAATGCTATCCAACATCCAAAGGAAAACCTGATGGAGTCTGAATGCAGTTCAAAGCACACTCTTTTTTAACTTTATTTTTCTTGGTTGTTTTGTGGTTTGGTTTTTTGTGGGGGGAGGTCTGGGGGTTTTTTTGTTTTTTTCATCATGGCTAAGATGAAAATATGTTTTGCAGGATTGCACATGTATTATCTATATCGAATTGCTTGCCTTCTCAAGGAGGGAGAGAATTTGGAAGTCAAACTTTTTTTTAAAAGAAAGTTAAAAATTTTTACTTGTAATTGAGGAAAAAAATCAAAATAAAATGAGAGAAAAAAAGAACCCTGATCGGAGTGATCTAGAAACTCTACTCTCAGTGAGCTGGTAATTATTGTTTCAATAGACTCACTGCATCTTCCCATTTTAAAATTTCAGTTAAAAATCCTATTCTTTGCCTACATTGTCTTAATTACTCCACTGCTCTCTTCATACCACTGTCCCACCCCTACTTCCAAGCCTAACATTCTTGCCATAAATAAAGAGCTGAGGAAGTTTATAAGGCACAATACAGAATGGAGCTTGAGCTGTACTGTTGCCAGGCACATAATGTAGAACATGAAACAGGAATTCAAATCCACAAACTACATGTTTTAGGGAAAACAATTTTCCATGGAGACCACTTGTTTTCTTAATTTAATGAGGAGGTTAAAGGGGCCAAGTTAAAAATAAACAAAGGAAAGCTTTACACATCATGATTTCTCAGGAAACTCTGTGCCAAGGGACATAACCTCCAAGAGCAGGAAATTCCTGAAGCTTACAGAGCAGCCTCAGAGCACAGAGGCTATTAGGATAATCAACAATGGAGAGTTAATCCTACTAAGGCTTCACCTAAGTAGTCACCTCCCCACCATGAAGAAGAGGAAGGATAATGAGAAAAATTCCAGAATTCATTTCATTCCACAATAACATAGAGCTATTTGTTACCCTTTGGGTTTTTGTTCCTACAAACGTGCCAAAGGAAATATTTTCCCTACAACTGGTTAAGTAAGAATGAGTTTCACAGAGCTTTGGTTCCCATCTGACTGAACTAATCTTGGACACTGAGAATGCTGGGCACGTTCAACCAAACCACAAATACATGCTCTGGGACTCACCCAGGGCAATGACACCAAAAGTTGACTCTATACCTCAGTAAGAGCGTCATTGTCCCCCTTAGAAAACTGGAACTCGGCCAGCGAAGGGCAAATCTGGCGCTCCTCCACACATTGCATCAGGGCAGCTGGCGGAAAGATCACAGGGATTCCAAGTCAGATCAATTACTTTCCTCATCTATTTCAAACCAACGTCAAAACGAAAATGATACACTCGTTATATTCTGGCTGAAGGCATTGTATCAAAGTTACCAACAAAGGTGGCTGAAAGCCAGCTTTGTGTATTTTAGTCAGCTGGAATTGGCCTTCTGCAGTGTGCACATGCAAGCATGTGTACACATTCTGGGGGAAGGGGACTAGGTGAAGGAAGTGGGGAAGGTAATGCACGACTCTCAGAAAGCACCCTCAAGCAAATATTTTCCTCCAAATAATTTGTAAGTCATACACTGGAACTAGAAAACCTAAAAGGATGCCTTAGAAATTTGTAGCCAATCCTAGAATCCTATTTTTAGTCTTAAATCGGCTAAAGCTTGTCTACCTCAGAAGGAAATATGATGATATTCAAATTTACAATGAATACTTGCAAACACTTTGGGCAGAAGTCATGCTTTAGAAAAGAGACACAAACAAGAAAAGGCACAGGGACTCTACCTGTTGGGTAGTCCCCGGTAGTGGACCAAACATCATGGCATATTACATAAATTTTATGCGCAGTGTAAATGTGAACCAGAGGGTTGATTTGCAACCCAAGTGCCTGCCTTGTGGATATCTGTCAACAAGATGCCTCTGGCTTCTAACTACTACATCCCCAAGACAGGCCCAAACTAACATAAAAGTGTTACATGGGGTTTGGACTATTAATGCCTACTCTACAAATGCCAGGGAATGCCAGGGGGAGGGGAAGGAGTAGAGAAGAGGGTGTTCTTCCAGTATGACTGGAGAATCAACAAGAGATTATGGGAATCTTCAGATGATGTGAGTCAGTTCTAGGGTCTCTGTGATTACTAAATGGGAAGTCTCAAAATGATCTGAATTAAATCACCCTGGAGATGTTCAAGTCTCGTTTCCTCTGAACCTCCTGCATTGATTGGCGTACATTTCAATATAAGAAAACCTTTACAGGTAGCCACCTACATCTTGAGGCCCCTATTCTAAGTCCAAACTCTAAAGTTCTATAGTTATCTGAAAGTTCTGCAATATGAATATGGAAACTAATTCCTATGAAGCTATGGAATTAGAACTTTAAATCTGTCTTATTGTTGTTCTAGAGACCTGGATATGACTGCAAAGGCATATGGGTAAGATAGATATTGCTAACCTGGAAAAACTTTAAGTAGAAAAAAGTTATTTTTTCCATGGGAAATTCTGTATTCTTCAACACAACAGAAGTGTTTGTATTATTTGCTAATTATTAATTATCCACTAGTATTTTCTGTTTTCTTGGAACATCCCAATATTCACCTACTCCACAGCTGGTGAGCCTCGGTATTCTATTTTGTGTAACTCCATTATCTCCCAACTCTGTACCTCTTCTGCATTCATCTTGTCTAAAACCTGTTTAATTTTTATCGTTTCAGGGGTATAAAAATGTCTAGTTTTGTACAGTTGGATAAGAAACTTCTTCAGAGTATTCCTTTCTATGCTGAAATGCACTCTCCTTTGTAGCAAGTAATAAAACCATGTCCTGATTAAGCTAGAAATTGCTATGCTCTGAGTGATTCTTCAACACAGCCCTGGTTTATAATGAACATTTGTACCAAGTTGCAATGAATATCAATCAAACCACTCATGGCAATTGTTTGAGGCTTGATATGCCAAAGGAAAAAATCTGTGATTTGACTGACCATTCCTTTGGGGTCCTCCCTACAATACTTGATGCAAACAAGATACAAGGTTCTCTGATCCTTAACAGAGGCCACACAAGAACTAGTGGCATTGAGATAACAACAATTACTGACATTTAGCCTACAAAGCACTTTAACATACCTTATTACCCTATTTGAGCCTCACAATAGTAACAGCTGAAACATTTATCACTTTAAAACCGCAAAGTGCTTAACATAAATATCACATTTAAACCTCACAACAACCCTATGAGGTGAGTAAGACAGGTATTTTTTCCATTTTACAAATGAAGAAAATGAAACTCAAAGAATTTAAACACAACTTGCCCAAGGTCACAAAGCTAGTAACATGGAAGTGCTGGAACCTGAAACCCAGGGTTTTAATTCCAAGTGCTTGGAATCAATTTTGTTTCTAACATAAATACTCTTGTTGGGGGCAACAAGAGTTGTTTTGTATTTATACCTACTTTTTAAATCTGCTACTTCCACTGACCCCAAAGTTGGGAACTCAAGAGGCTCTGCAGTGGAGAGAGGCCGGACATCAGAATGAAAGAGGAGCTCACTCCTATAGTCAGAACAGTGAAGACTAGAGAGAAACACCCCCGCAGTGCTACATTCATCAAATGAGGCAGCCGTCTTCTGAAACATAGGATCAATCTGAGGGCAAAGACAAAAAGTATAATAATATTGTTAAGAAACAGACAATGAGAACAAGACAAATAAAATCATAGTGAAACCTCATTCATTTGGATATCACTCAAATCTGGACTTAAATACTTTGGCCACATAATAATGAGAAGATAGGACTCACTGGAAAAGACCCTCATGTTGGGAAAGGTTACAGGCAAAAGAAGAGGACTAGAGAGCATGAGATGAATAATGTCATAGAAGGAATGAACATGAGGCTTGGCCAGGCTTTGAGAGATAGTGGAGGACAGAAGTGCTATATGGTCCAGGGGGTCACAAAAAAATCATACACAACTAGAAACAGCAACATGTTCGGATAGGGTTGGGGTCAAGGTTGGCACTTTGAAACAAATGAATCTGCAAACTAATACAGGTATAATGCCTTCCAAACAAATACCATTTAAAAAATAAAAAAGGGTCTAACAAAGCTCAGGCAGATGCCAATAGTAACATTGTGTAATTTTTCAATCTGGTTCTCTGTAATAGATAAAATCTATACAACAAATGCTTTCTCAATTCTTTGTCCAGGTAACAATCATCCCATCTCAAACTAGATCATTACAGTACACAGTTCTAGGGAATAAATTGTTCCTATGTCTAATACTTCTTTACTAATGCTGCTACAATAAATTCTGCTGAAGAAAAAATCTACAAAATCCTTAAAAATCTTCATTAAAAAAAAGATATTATCCAATACTAGAGGAAAAAAAATAGGAGCCCAGATAAGATGTGGAAGATTCAGCAAGGGTAAGAACTTAGAAATAAATGAAGAGGAAAAACAATTCTGATGGGAAAGAAAAGGAGACAGAATGGGGAGAAAGGGAATCTAAAGAGATCAATATAGATACACTGGGAATTCATGGACCAAGGAGATTTTTAAAAGGCATGTGCAGAAGACAGAAGCAAGTACAAATTATAGAAGATTAATATAAAAGGGTTGTTAAATTCTTAAGAAAAGCTTCAAAAAGAGTTAAAGCTCAAAATAAATGGGAGCTAATGAGAAAGCATTAAGATAAGCAAAAAGGGAATTTAAATAATATTGGGGAAAAGAGAAGGTTCCAAAAAAGGCATAGATCCACTGCTCCAAATAGAAAGGATGTGAACTGAAGGAAAGCAGAACAACTCCACTTCTATTCTGCTTCTGTTCAAGAGAATGACCCACAGTGCCTGGCATAGAGTAGGTGCTCAACAAGTGATTAGCTGAATGGGAGAAAACAAAAAAGGCTCCAAGAGAAGCAGGGAGACAATAAGAGGACCTCCTTGCCCTTGATGAATGTCAGTCACCAGGCCAGACAAACATCCCAAGGTACTGAAAGAACTAGTCAATTTTTGCTCACTTAGACATTGGCAGTTATTTGTGAAAGATCTTGGAAGACGAGAGGGGTGCCACAAAATGAAAGACACGTGTTCTGGCTTTGGAGAAAGAGGAACTGGGTTTAACTCACAGCTCTGCTGACTACTTTGAGCAAAGCACTTACTCTCTCTAGTTTCCTCATCTGTAAAATGAGGGAGTTGGAAAAGATGACTTTCCAAGATCCATTCTTGCTATAAACCTAATCTTGAGATTCCCAACACAGATGCAAACATTTCTGAGTTGAGAAGGGGGAAAGGCAGTAAAGCCTAAGAACAGGAAAGAGTGGGGAAATAACAGAAATATAATGCTGAGAGTAAGCACAATACCACATACAAATAACTGGGTTGTAAATTAGGGCACCAAGCATAGGAAAAATAATGACAAAATAATAACAGCAGCAAAAGACACTTATAAGGCACTTTACACTATCACACACAAGGCAAGTGTTCAGGTATAACTGTTCTCACTTAACAGGTATAAAAACTGAGGCCTGGAGAAATTAAATGATTTACTCATGGAAATACAGCTAGTAAGTGATGGACCTGAAATCTGAACCCAGGTCTCTGGACTTTAAATCTAGTGGATTTTTTTTTCCAATACAATTTTCTGGAAAGGAGAAATGGAAAGGAAAAGAAATGTGTCTAAGTGTAGGAGCAAAATGATAACCAGATCTAGTAGCTGGGAGAGGAAAAAGGAACAGGAGATGCAGGGATGGGCTCCAATGGGGTGAGGATAATGGTCCTAAATTCCAGGGGACTACAACACTCCAAAACACAGTAACCACTGAAAAAAGGCACTTGAAAACAATGAAGGTGCCTTGGCTTTAGGAGATCATCTTTCTGCTACCTTAGCGTCCCATCCCACTTTTCAGGCTACTTGTGGTATCTGAATGTCCCACTCTCACTTCAAACTCAAACTCATCATCTCCTCCTATTCTCCCAAGTCAGGTCCTCCTCCTGATATTCCTATTAATGATAAAGGCACTTTTCTACCCTCCACAGAGAAAATAACTTGCAATAATGGATACGAACACACTTCAAAACTGCCCATCTGCTTTGTTATCAGCACTGAGTTCTCCTTGTTAAGTGCAGTTACAACCACAGCCACACCCTGGAGTGAGGGCCAGGAGATTGAGCATTTTGCCAGTTACAGAATCTAAATCCTGAGGCTCCGGTGCAAATTTTAGTTAACACTGCTGAAAGTTAACACTGCCCAGTCAGAAGTGAGGGGCTAAGCTTGGTAGGAAGAAGTTCTCTTAAAAACGATATCTCTATCTTTATATACTGCCTCTTTCTACAATGAACCTACAAGATCCTAGAAAGCAATATCCCTTAGACTCTATATATTAAGGAAGTCAATGAACCAACAAGGTTCTAGAAAGCAATATCCCTTAGACTCTGAGTTTCCACTCCTAGGTATGTTAAGGAAGTCAATGAAGCTACAAGGTTCGAGAAAGCAATATCCCTTAGACTCTGAGATTCCACTCCTAGACATACATGCTGAGGAGGTCAAAGATAAAAAGAAAGGTCCAATACACACCAAAACATTTGTAGCTGTTCTTATCACAGCAGCAAAGAATTGGAAGTAACTGTTTATTTACTGAGGGACACCTAAACAAAATGTGGTACATAAATGAAATAAAATTTTATTTGAAGGCAAGAAATGATTACCATAAAGAATACGGAGAAACATGAGAAGATATATGAACTGACACAAAGTGAAGAAGACAGAATCAGGAAAATAATATATATGAATACAATAATGTAAATGGAAAGAATAACAACAAAAAGAAACTGAACAATGAGTAACTACGCTGTTTAAGCTTGCCTGAAGAGGAAGAAATGCGCTTCCCTGTCTTCCTTGTGGGAGGTAGAAGATTATAGGTGTGGAATGTTGTCAAACTAGTTAAGATTAGTTGAGTAGAACTGATTTTTTCTCTTTTTAATTCTTTGTTCCAAAAAATAGGTCTCCAGGAAGAAGATATACTTGGAGACATAAAAAACAAAAACTATCAAAAATTTTTAAAGAAACAAAATGCAAGATTTGGAAGCAATAATAACACAGAGACAGTATAAACATTACTACTCCTACTGTACAGATGAAGAAACTGAGCCAAGGGAGGTTAAGTGACTTGTCAAGGGTCACACAGTGGCTGAGGTGGGACAAGAGCCCAGTTATCTTGTCTCCTAGCCTTTTGATTTTCTCAAACCATTTACTCCCCAACAGAGATTTAGAGTTAGAAGAAATATTACAGCTTATCTAGTGCAACTCCCTCACTTAGAAAATGAGGAAACTAAGGCCCCAAAAGGTCATGCAGCTTGCCCAAAGTAACAGAAATGGTACAGTGGCAGCCCCAGGATTATAAACCAGGTCCTCATCTGACTACAAATTCAATGTTTTCTACTGTACCATGATGTCTCCCCAAACCACTTTCTGAGATTCCCTTCATCCTTCCCCACTGCTCAAAACTGAAGACTCACCTGGTGCAAACCATTCACTGAAATGACCACTAGTAAAAAAAAAAAAAAAATCTAGCGGTAGACACTACTTGGATGACCCTGAGTAAGTCGCTTACCCTCTGTCTGCCTCCTTTCCTCATGGGCAAAATGAGGAAGGGAAAAGAGGGAAGAAAATTAGCATTTATATAATGCCTACTATGTGCCTGCACTATTCTAATTAATAAATATTTCATTTGATCTTCACAACAATCGTGTGAGTAGGTGATGGTACTATCCAGGTGAAGAAACTGGGGCAAAGAGAACTTGCCTAGGATCACACAGCTAATAAGCATCCAAGCTTCCTGACTCCATGCCTAGAACTCTATGCACTTAGCTGCCTCTAACAATTACAACAGCATCTGCCTCTCAGGGTTACTACAAAGATAAAACAAAGTAATATTTGCCAAGAGCTTTGCAAGCCTTGAAGTGCTATGTAAATGTCAGCTGATTTGTTGTTATTTATTATTTGATGAGAAGGAAAGCAAGTTGGGCAGCTTGTGCCTCAGTGTCCTCTCTTTTCCTTCGAGGAAAGTTCAGAGTTTCTCTTCAATTGTTCATTAACCGCCATTTAGATTAGGTATCATAAGAGCCCGACAAAATTTCTGAAATCTATTCATACTCCAATAAAAAATTCAGAATTCATTTGGGGAGGAGCTATTTGTAATATGAACAATGTTACAGAGATAGAATTTAGCCTATCTAAGAAGCCAACGGTATTTTTGAGATTCAATTGCACTTAAAAATTAAAATGTTAATTACAAACAATTTTTGTCCAGTTCCCTCACCCCCCAAAAAAATTTTCATTGCAATAGGCCCAGCTCCTGTAAGGGTTGCTACAGAGATCGGTAATATCTATGATCTGTCAATCAGTAGTCATTAACTCAGAATGTCATTCTCTCCAATAACTATCAATTAGTAAAGGGCAATAACAGCCCTTTCAATTCACATTGCTTAAGTTTTTGATTCTACTGTTAATAATACATAAACACGCATAAACAGGCAGAACAGATGAACATTACAAGTCAAATCCCAGGCTCTCCAAATTTAGAAAACATAGAATCTCAGCTTTCAAAGGCATCTTAGTCTTGTCCAATACTCTGTGGAGGACTCTTTTCTGCAATATCACTGTTAAGTTGTCTTCTTAGTCATATGTGAAGTCTTCAAGAAATGAAGAACTCAGGATTTTACAAGTCAACTCTTTCCATTGTTGTATAGCTCTACTTATTAAAGAGTTCTTCATAATGTGCTGTAATAGGTCTTCTTTATCATATCTAGGCATTGGTCCCATTCTATAATTGTATGGTCTATTTCTTTAAAGGGCAGCTAGATGGCACAAAGTGGATAAAAGGCTGAGCCTAGAGTCAAAAAGACTCCTCCTTCCCAAGTTCTAATCTGGCCTCAGACACTTACTAGCTGTGTGACCTTGGGCAAGTCACTTAAACCTGTTTGCCTCAGTTCTGTCATCTGTCAGATGAGCTGAGGAAGAAAACAGCAAACCATTCCAATATCTAGGCCAAGAAAATCCCAAATGGAGTCATGAAAAGTCAGCCATGACTGAAAAACAACTGAACAACATTTCTTTAAAAATTAAATTCATATACTCTTAGGGCTATAAAACTGTGGATACCCTTTGATCCAACAATACCATTACTAGATCTGTATCACAAAGAGATCATATAAAAGGGAAAAGGATCCACATGGGCAAAAATATTTATAGTAGCTCTTTTTATGGTAGCAAAGAACTGGAAATTGAGGGGACAATCATCAATTGGGGAATAGCTGAACAAGCTGTGTTGTATGAATGTAATGGAATACTAGTGTTCCATAAGAAAAGGTGAGCAGGCAAAATTCAGAAAAACCTAGAAATACTTGCATGACCTGATGCTAGTGAAGTGAACAGAAGCAGGAGAATACTGTACACAGTAACAGCAACACTGTGCAACGAATGACTTTGTTAGACTGAGCTCTTCTCACCAATGCAATGACCTAAGACAATTCCAAAAGCTTCATGATGGAAAATGCTATTCACATCCAGAGAAAGAACTATGAAGTCTGAATGCATATTGAAGCACATAATTTTCTCCTTTTTTGCTTTTTTTCTTTCTTATGGTTTTTCCCCTTTGTTCTGATACTTCTTTCACAACATGACTAATGTGGAAATATGTTTAATATGATTACACATGTATAGCCTATATTGGACTGCATGCCATCTTGGGGAGGTGGGAGAGGTGGGGGGGACGAAATTTAGAATTCAAAATCTTATACAAGTGAATGTTGAAAACTAAAAATTAAGAAAGAAAACAAATAAATTTTTCAAGTACAGAACTTTATACTAATCCTGGATGAAACTGAACCTTGGGCTCATTGTTCTAGTCTACTGAGATCATGTTTCTGTTATCTAGTTTGGGGTCATACAAGTTTAATAAACATCTTATCTATGAGCAGACATACAAGGGGGGCAGACAGAAAGGAATGAAGTAATCAAAGATCTGATTAGTGATTAAGGGGCCAATTTTATACCTCTATTCCCTCACCTCATATTTTCGATCTGCCTCTGAGACATTGATGTTGTTTAGATTCTGTTCAATAGTTTTACCCTGGTGCTTCTTCTTAGGTTTCTGGACTTTTTTGATGGTCCCTGGTGCAGCTGGATTTTCATCTAAAAGAATAAGAAAAGACTGTACAGCCAGGAAGCAGATTTACCACAAAGCAGATAAATGAACCAGGGAATCACAAAGGTACCTTGTTATAAAAGGGGTTCTTAGCTTGAGCATGTTAGGTTAGCTCCAGGTACCAGACCTGCCTAATCCATAGTATACTAACATAAAAACTTATATACATATTACATCAGTTTAGTATATCTCTCAACATACTGCAGATGAGTTTTTTGTCACAGACACACCTTCTGACTCAGAGACCAAAATGCTCACTCATTAATAGGTAATAGGATATTCACTGTTAGAAGGGGAATTCCTGTTTTCTGAAAGCTTTTAGTCTGTGCCCTAGAGCTGAGATGATCTGAGTAGGCACCAAATGTTCACAATTACTAAATCCTTCAAAACAAACTCATGTATCAACAGGTCCCTCCAGTAACTAACCAACTAGATGGAGTGGTTTTTTTTTAATTTTCTTTTTATTCTAAACTGAACAAACACCAAATAAAATGGGCATTTCCATATACATAGTAGACTAGAGTAAGAGGATTCCATGAAACTGAAGTTTTCTATTACTACAGTTTGTATGCATTTAGTATAAAATAGATTCAACTTGCAGCTTTCAAAGCTGTCCTGCTTAAGTATCTCTTTCTAATCAATATATTGGAGTTTAGACGCTCTTTGGCATCTTCAGGCTTCCTATTTTTTAAAAGGCATTTGGGCTGGGACTTTCATAATTGGTCAAAGTTTAATGACTTCTCATGTTTTTTCCAGGCTAAATAATTTTAGCATCTAAACATCTCCCCTTCTTGTGCAAATCCCTCAATCCCTCTGATAAAAGAACTCTATCTCTTCTATGTTTTAAAATCAGTCACATTTCTTCAAAGAGATATGCTTGACTTCATTCTGCTATTGAAAATAATTGACCTGATAAAAATGCACAGAATAAACTTCTGTGTCATCCCCCCGCAAGATCCCAAACTCCAACCCACCTGCCTCCTGACTGTCTGCTCCATCTGCAGAAGGAGCACTTTTGCCTAGTCCTCCAAGCACTCGGTACACATCAGCATGGACAGCATCTACTCTAACAGCATAGATTTTGGTGCTGGCATCCAGCGTACCGGCAGCTACCTGGGGAAACAAGCAAGAGTTGCATGTGAGAACATGAAGGAAAAGTTGCAGGCTATAAGATATTGACTCCAGTGTCTTAAAAAAAAGTGTTTAGGCACGATGACAGAGAAGCAGAGCTACAAAAGACAAGCTATTCCATCCCACTTAAAGCAGTGATTACAAAACAGCCCCACTTCAGGAAAGGTATGCTTAGTCATCCTAGACATAGCCTCTCCTTCAGCTCAAAGACACAAAAGGTTGACATGTTATACTCACCTTAAAGTTGGTCAGTTCAGAGTCTTTTTCTTGGAGAATTTCAGTCATAAAATCAATCAGGTGCAGACCAAAAGCATTCTTGGTGGTGATTTTCTGAAGAAGAAAAAAAAAACCAGAAAATTACAGAAAAGTTTGTTCTAACTCCTAAGTGAGGCCCCCTACAGAGGATGCCACCTCAGAGGAAGACTCTAAGAACCACGGTTCTTGTCCCTAGACCTGACTACACCGTGAAGTGCTTGAAACAGCTTAACCAGATGACGACCTCCCCACATATAACTGAGCAGATATATATATATCATAGTTAACTGACAGGCAAAACAGACAACTCATCAGGAAGTGGCTAAAAGGGACATATAGCAATACAAACACACTAAAGAAAAATACGGAATAAAATTACAAAAGTATTACTGATCATCTCTTTTTACAGTGGAATGTTAAAGCTAGTATTACAAACTTGACTCTAGTAGTATCAATCATCCACAGAGAAGAAACTGAAGCAAAAAACACTTGACTAACTTGATCAATGTCTCAGAGGAAAATCAAAGTGTCAGAGGAGTTTAATCACAGAGAGAAGGATTCTGATTCAGAGGAAAAAGTAATAGATGTGGTAGAGTCAGAAGTCTGAGAGGGGAATACTGGTTCTACCACTAAGAGTCACCAAATCTGAGGTTTAGTCTCCTTTCCTATAAAATGGGAATAAGGATAGTGTCCACACAGTAGTTGTAAGGATCACATGAGCTAGCGGGATGCAATATTTTTAAACTGCTGATTATTATAGCAACCACCTGTCACTGTTACTAAAGGAAGAACAAGGGCCCCAGATTTCCAGGCAAGAAATTTGGGTCTCTCTCTACTTGCCAATGGGATTGTAGATACTCACGTTTTCAGTTGACAGCTTGATGCAGGTGGAATAATGATCTGCAATCTGTGTATTTGTAAACTGAGGGACCAGTAACGACGGAGTGTCAGGTTTCCTAAAAGGATAACACTGTTAAGCAGACAGACAACACCACTAACCGCGCGCGCACACGACCATCTTGGAGATATACAAGTATACGCAGCAATCTCACAGAATAAAAGTCTACCTAAAACACATCTAAAGGTGGAAAGCCTAAGATCACGCTCACCTCCTAGAAGGGGATGCCCCTGAGCGCGGCGATTCTGTGTTACTGAGCTGTAGGTCAACAACCCTGGAGCGCCGCCTTTGCCTTCTCTCCCGTTCATCATCATTCTGAGGGAAGTCTTCAAGGACAGGAGTACCAGAAACATTCAAAGGTGGCTGTTTGGATGTGGGGGTCAGAAACACACTCTCAGGTGATGAAATGCTGCCGGGGTGGCCGGCAATCTCAAGCCCTGCGCCGCTCATTGTGACTAAATGAGGGAAAACATGATGTACTCAGGACATATTATACACAATGTTTAATGTCAGCAGGGAAGTGACTCTCAATACTTTCTAGATGCCAGTTAGACCACCTTTACTATAGACAGCAATTCTACAGGTAGCAAACAGACTGTTAATTGAATAAACATCTTTTAAGCACCTACTATGTACCAGGCACCGGACTAAAATGTTGGGGCTACAAAAAGAGGCAAAAAACAGTCCCTGCCCTTAAAGAGTTTAAAATTTAGTGACATCTGGCAGCAAATACTAAAAATTAGAAACTATCCTCCCCCACAAGCACACATCACCATAGCCCACCTAAGTAGCAAGGCATCACAGTGGATAACATGCTGGGTCTAGAGTCAGAAAGACCTAAGCTCAAATACAGCCTTAGATACTTACTAGCTCCATAATCTTGGGCAAGACACTCACTCATTTTCCCTCAGTTCCCTAAACTGTAAAATGGAATAATAATAGCACCTACTTCACAGGGTTGTGGTAAAGATCAAATGAGATAATTTTTGCAAAGCACTTGGCATGGTGCCTAGCACGTAACAAATGCTTAATAAATGTTTGCTCCTTTCTTTGTACCACCCTTCTCTTACAGGCAAGTCTGGTGAATAATCCTTACTGTAGACCTGTGCGAAGATAGTACTGTGTAAAGATGGTTACTGCTAATATAAAATCAGCCTGTTTTAGACTACTGATGTCAGGAAAGAGGAGGACTAAGATCCAGTCTACTAAAACTGTGTTCCAGGTAACAGGTTTTATTTAGGGGATATGATTTAACCTATCATTCATTTGAAATTAGAGAATAAAAGCTTCAGCATAACAGTTCTCTGTTGCATCTATTAGGTATACA
>JAQQSK010005860.1:0-14714 GCA_028658325.1 Potorous gilbertii
AAAGTCATTGGCCTCCATCTGTTCCATTCTAATTTTGAGAGAACTATTTTCTTCAGTGAGCTTTTGAACCTCTTTTTCCACTTGACTAATTCTGCTTTTGCAAGCATTCTTCTCCTCATTGGCTTTTTGAACCTCTTTTGCCAATTGAGTTAGCCTATTTTTCAAGGTGTTATTTTCTTCAGCATTTTTTTAGGTCTTCTTTATTAAGGTATTGACCCGTTTTTCATGCTTCTCTTGCATCTCTCTCATTTCTTTTTCCAGTTTTTCCTCCATCTGTCTAACTTGATTTTCAAAATCCTTTTTGAGCTCTTCCATGGCCTGAGACCATTGGATATCTATTTGAGATGTTTGGGATACAGAGGCCTTGACCCTTATGTCTTTACCTGATGGTAAGCAGTTTTCTTCCTCGTCAGAGAGGAAGGTTGGAATCTTTTGTTCCCTAAGAAAATAACCTTCTATGGTCTTATTTTTTTTACCTTTTCTGGGCATTTTTCCCTGCCAGTAACTTGACTTCTGAGAGTCCTCTCCACCCCTGGCCTAGGTCTGCCCAGCTAATGCTTGGGGTCTGAGATTCAAATGCTGCTCCCGAGCCTCAGGGCTTTCAGTGGCAGGCCTCACTGCTGTTCACGGTAAGATTAAATCAGATTCTCAGGTCGGGGCAGGTATGCCTCCCAGGCTCAGTTCCCTTAGGAGGTTTATGCAGAGACCTTCTGTAATGGAGCTCCTGCTGAGCTCCTGCCTGCTCGGGGGGCCTCTGGCTGCCTGCTGCCTCTGCTGCTGCCTCTGCCATTGCCTCCCGAAGGGGCCCAAGTTATGGAGACACCCTGCTCCCCTCTCAGCCCGTCGAGATGTCTCTCTCACTGACCTGTGAGTCTGTGGGTGGAGGGACCTTCGTGGCCACCAGAGATTCCGTCCCTGAAGCCTGCTCAGATCTGTTCACTCCTCTCAGGGCTGTGTGGCCAGGGCAGGGCAGGGCAGGGCTCCACTCCCATCTGGTGCGCGATGGACCTTTGGGATCAGTTTTTCAGGGCTCTCTGGAACGGAAATCTCCTTCACTGTGTTGCTGCACGGCTTCCACTGTTCTAGAATTTGTTGGGAGTTCTTTTTAGAGGAAATCCATGGGCTGTGGGTTCAGAGCTAGCATATGTGAGTCTTTCTACTCCGCCATCTTGGCTCTGCCCCCAACAACCACAATCTCTTGATCCAATCTAAGCCCCTGAACCCAAGTACTATGAGAATAGAAGAACAATGCTTTCCTACCCACTACCACTCCTCCATCCATTATCCACTGAATGAACCCCAGTGGAGATGCAGCCTAGCAACACTTTCAGCAGGTACTACAGCACAGTTACCCAACACCTAGAAAAGAAAGTTCTTGCCACCATTGTCTTTGGGACTGTTAGTAACAGAAACAAATATTATTTGAACAGTGAAAATGACATTAAACAAAAGGCACAGCCCTGATTTGCCACTGAAACATGACCCTGAAACCATGGGTCTTTCCATTTGACTTGCACCAGAACCCTTCCACATGGGTTATCTCTCCCGTTAGAATGGGAGCTCCTTGAGAGCAGAGATTATATTCCTTTCATTTTTGTACCGCCAGCATGTAGCACAGAGCTTTGCTAATTAAGTAACTATTTGCTAATTAAGTGTATTTGCTATTAAGTGCTTAATAAATGCTTCATTCATTCATAGTCCAAGCAGTAAGACAAAGAGATCAAAACTCCATAAATTTTTGTTAAAATAACTCTAAAGAATTTATTTCACAATGACTGTAAACTAACCCTAACCCTAACACAGTAGAAACATACAGAAGCAGCCACATCAGGGCGGGATATATCATAGGGCAAGTGAATCATTAATTTGGAATCAGATGAGCATTTAAGATTAGGGTTTGCAGAAAAGCAAAGGGCAAAACTAAGCAGCTCCCCTCCTTCAGGTTCTGTCTACACCAGCAAACACTTTACACTGTGCTAATTAAAAGGGGCTTATTTCTGGGAAAGAATTTCTCCAAGAAATAAAAACATAATGCCTCGACACCCCCTTTTAAACTTACCTCCTTTTTACTTCGTAAGCTTTTCAATGTGTTTGGTAAGATACTGCCTTACTGAAAGGTGTCATATAAAAGCACATTATGTGTCCAAAGCACCTCATCACAATCACATTTTTAGACTACTTGAAAAGCTAATTTGCATCTTCCAAGGATATAGAGCGAACTTAGTTTCATAGACTAGGCAATAGTCTTTATCTGCTTATATACTGATTTTCAGCATTCAATAAGTTGCTCTTACATCACAAAAAAAATCTTTAAAATATTTGTAGGGAAAGGAGTAAGTGACTGAAAGCAAGATTGTTCCTTTTAAAAAATACATTCTAATTCAAGTTAAACACTAAAAACCCAGTAGGGACCAATAGAACAAAACAGATTAAATAAAGATTCCTAAGGGGATAGAGACTAGAATTATGGTTTCCTTCATATAGGAGACACCCAGATGAAGAAACTCTACTAATGTAGCTCTAAACCTTGTCTGCAATTCATAGTCTTGCCTAGAGCTCAAGTGACTTTTCTAGTGTCCCACAGCTATTATATGTCAGAGGCGGGCACGTCTTCCTGGATCCCAGGCTAGATCTCTATCCTCTATACAAATATTGCCTTATTCTGTGTTATTTCCCCACCACTACATAAAAATAAATAAGCACATGAATGAATGAATTCATAAACAAATAAATTGGCTCTAAATAGAATGTGGGTAGATGTGCCTCTTCCTAATATTTAATAGAACAAATAAATTCTTAGGATTTGTAAACTCTCACACATATATATGTGTACATATATAGTGTCTGTATGTATATACATACACATACATACACACAGACACATACACATATCTATTCACAGACACAAATACTCAGATACACATACACATACATATTCATTGCCTCATTTGTGCTCCATGACAGGTACTTTAGATTTTATTTTCCCCATTTGGTGAGTAAACTGAAATTCAGAGAAGTAAAATATTGGATGCAAGTTTGGAATCAGGGCCTTTCTGACCCCAAACCTGGCCTCTATATTCTAGCAGGCACTGATTAATAGAATAAAGGGATTAAAATGAATCACAAAAGGATAGTTCTTTGCCTTTGAAGCCCATTATCTAATAAACTCCAGATGTAGCATTCCTCAAGAGAGGGTATATTTCTTATAATAACCACCATCAAACAGGATAGAGGGAGAAGGATGGGATAAAAATGTTACTGCCTAGTTTATCGGATCATGCTCTTCTTTAACTATAGTATCTATACCAGCCAGTCGATTATCCTTCAGATGATGTTAACAAGGATAGAAATGGGTGGTGTGGGTCACCTTCAAGTTTCTCATCTTAAAATTGATAGGTAGTCCATATATGTACTCAAGGCAATGTCTTACACTTTTCTTCAAGGAATGGATTTCACAAGTACAAGATTGGGGAGGTTTGATAAGCAACAATTTGAAAAAAAATAAGATCTGATAGACTGCAAGCTCCATTTGAACCAACAGTGCGATCAACAGCCACCAAAAAAGTTAACGAAATGATGGATTATGTGGAGAGGTATAATTTCCAGCAGTAAGGAGATGATACTCTGCCCTAGTTAGACCACAACTGGAAGTATTATATTCAGTTTGAGTGACAATGTCATAGTTTAGAAACAAGACTAATAGAGGCAAAGCATATACAGTGGAGGAAAACCAGTATGCTCTGCACTGTAGAAAAGTCAGCTGAAGGAACTTGTGGTGTTTATACCCTGAAGAAAAGAGAACACAGGATTGCTATCTTTAAGAATTTGAAAGAATCTCATGTAGAAGATTTATTCTGTTTGACCCTAGAAAGTAGAACCAAAAACAAAGTAGGTAGTTGCAATAAGGCAAATTTAGGTTAAACTTACAGAGAAAATTACTAACAATCAGGGCTATTCAAAGGTGGATTGGGTTGCCTTGGAAGGTGGTGGGTTCTCCTTCATTGAAGACCTTTAAGTAGTAACAGGCTACATGACCACTTGTCTAATATAGTATAATAGGGATTCTTTTTTTTTATAGGTTAGGCTTCAGTAGATGGTGTCTGAGGACTCAGAATTCTGAAATTCAATGATCCTTCTGGGAAATCAAATTATCTGGGACAAAGAAGAAGAGGAAGGAAGGAAATAAGCATTTCTATGGCACCTACTATGAGATTGGTGGAGCACTATACTAAGTAAGTACTGTCTAAATGTTATGTCATTTATTTGATCCTTGGGCAGCTAGGCAATATAGATAGATCACCAAGCCTGGAATTCAAATATGACTTCAGATACTTACTAGGCTGGGTGATCCTGGGCAACACTGAACTGTCTAGGAATAACTACCCCCTTTTTATGAATGCTTGCCTGGGTCAGGCTAGATAATGACTTTTATTTTTTATTTTTCCAAATCCCAGCAGGGCCCTGGAACAAGAGTGAGGGCAAAATGCTATAATTCTCTTCCTGTATAAATATCAACACAGCTTCAGGAACACCTGGTGTGAAACTAAATATAGTCAATAAACAATACAGATGCCATGCTAAATTAAATTGTGGTCATTTAATATGTTCAATATATTGAGTGTTAGGTCTTTACACTATATATTATAGGATATGAAATTTTATTGTCTTTAGGGATAGCAAGTTACATATATTTTAATTGCTTATGTAATACGTGATAAAAAATCCAGGACCCATCATTGTCATTTTCTCCTTTTATTCCACTTTGTCTTATGAGGCTTTCAAAAATATGAGATTGGGTTTGTAAGAGAGAAATATAAATCAGCAAACCTCTGGGTGAATGTGAATGCATTCAGCAAGCTCCCCAATCCCCATTCTTCATTTCTCCAGAGATCATCTTTCATAAAGTGGTACCAATATCTCTGTTGGTTGAGCTGAACTAATCTCTTTGCAGATATCTACTCCTTGGGTGGGGACCAACAGAGGGACTGATATAATTAAAGGTTTCCTTTAAGGTTCTTTGCCCATATAATTTTCAGGTTTTCTTTCAGCTGTGATAGAAGAAACAGAGAATGTGTTCACTCTGGAGCAGTATGTTGGCCCATCCAGCCCAACATCCTGTCTCCCACAGTGGTCTATATTGGCGGCATCAAAGGGAAGCAGACATTTCTCATACCACACTTAATTGTGCAATCCTACACCAGGGGAAAAAGGTTTTCCTGACCCATGCTGGTAATCAGCTCATGCCCTAGAGCATAGGCAAAGGTTCATTAATTATACAGTAAAAACGAGTTTTATAAGGTGCACCTTAGTATGGAAAAAATAATGCAGCCCTCCTGTAATTCATTGGTTCCTACACCTTCCTTAAAGGTAGGACCCCAAGAAGAAGAAAAGAAAGTATAGATATTTAATTAGAAATCTTGTTGGAAGTTTCTGCAGAGAAAGCAATATAAAACTGAGAATTTAACAGCCAGGAAGGGAACATACACACATTCCTCTTGCCTCACTCCCATGTCTACCAAGGACATATTTTACCATCTTTTCCTCTTTTAACCACCAAATAAATAAGTAGGTATAATAACTCTTTAAAGTCCAAGACAATAAAAAGATACACCCACGTGATTTGTTGTATGTTAAATCCTAATGATAGCTAGTGGAAATTTAACCTCTTCTTCCCCCCAAAGAAGTGAGAGGCCTTAGCTCTTCAATCATGATTGAGAAATGATTAGGATGCAAGGGGAAAGATTGATCTCTTGCTGTAATAAAGCTCATAATTTATACCTTTAGTGCAGCTGGGTGGAGCCATCATGCACAAAGCACTAGGCCTGGAGTCAGGAAGACTCATCATCCTGAATTCAAATCTGCATTTAGAAATTTACTAGTTATGTGACCCTGGACAAGTCATTTCACCCTGCTTGCCTCCATTTCTTCATCTGTAAAATGAGTTGGAGGAGGAAATGGCTAGCTATTCCATTATCTCTGCCAAGAAAACCCCAAATGGGGTCTCAAAGAGTCAGGTGCAACTGAAAAGGAGTGAATACACAATCTTCACCTGGAAGCCTTAGTACTTCTGCCATCCTGCTGTGAATTTTCCCTTATTTCACAGTCAAAATATGAGCTCATATTGTGTGACAGTAAGACTAAGAAAAAGCTCTCATTGCCCCACCCTCCACCAAGGTCATGCCAAGGGTGTAGTTGGTAGAGCCATTATCTTAGGTTATGCAGAGGGACAGGGCCTGACTTTCCAAGTAGGAAAACTTTGTCCTTGGCATACCCACTCTGTAGCTTTCCAGATGTCTGAGGACCTCATGATATAACCTGTGCCAACTACCTCCTATGCCTTTCCTGAATAGTGCCCTATTTTCACAATATTTCATTCTGCTAAAACTTCTAAATCTGAGATCTCATCTCCTTCTTCAGGGCCTTTCTCTCTGCTATCTAACATAACCTTGTTCAGGCAATAAACATTTATTAATTGTCTACTATATTCTAGGGAAATAAGAAGAATCAAAAGATAGACCTCCACTTTCAAGGAACTTACAATTTAGCAAATAGATAAGTATAATAAATTGGAGAAAAAATTCAAAGAGGGAAAGCACTAGAATTAAGAGGATTTGGGAAAGCCTTCGTGTAGAAGATGAGATTTTAGATAAGACTTAAAAGGACCAAGAGAAGTCAGTAAGTGGAGATGAGGAAAGAGAGCATTCCAGGCATGGGGCCAGAAAATGCCTAGAACTGAGAGATGGAATGTGTCACTGGATCAAAGAGTATGTGGAATAGAGTAAGATGGAAGAAGACTGGAAAGGAAGGAAGAGGCAAGATTACAAAGGACTTTGAATGACAGCATTTCTTATTTGATGTGGAAGATAAGAGGGAGTAACAGGAGTTTGTTGAGTAGGGAAGTGACATGGTTGGACCTCTAGTTTAAGAAATCACTTTGTTGGCTGAATGGAGGATGGAATGGTGTGGGGAGAGACTTGAGATGGGCAGACCCATCAGCAGGCTGTAGCAATAGTCCAGGTGTGAAGTGATGAGGGCTTGCACTAGAATGGTGACAGAGTTAGAGGAGAGAAGGGGATGTATTGGAGTGATGTTGCAAAGGTAAAATCAATAGACCTTGACAACAGATTGGTTATGGGAAGTGAGGGGTGGTGAAAAGCTAAAGATAACATCTAGGTTGGGAATCTGAGGGACTGAGAGGATAGTTTTAACCTCTACAGAAACAGGGAAATTAGGAGTTAAAAAAGATAATGAGTTCAGATTGGGTCATGTTGAGTTTATGATGACTACAAGACAGGCAGTTCAAGATGTCTGAAAAGAAGCTGGAGATGAAAGATGAGGTCAGCAGATACAAAGCTCATGAAATTGCTAAGTGAACTAGTACAGAGAGAAGAGGAGAGAAGACAAGACAAGCAAGAGGGTCCAAGATAGAACACTGTGGGATATAGGTGTGACTTGGATGATGATCCAGAAGAGGAGAATGAAAAAGAGGAGTCTGAGAGGTATGAGAAAAGTCAGGAGAGAGATATATCCCAAAAGCCAAAGAGAAGAGAGTATTAAGGAAAACAGGGTAATCAATATTGTCAAAAGTTGTGGAGAAGTAGAAGAGAAAGAGAAAAGGCCATTGGATGTGGCTTCTAAGAAATCTGATGACTTGGTGTGTGTGTGTGTGTGTGACAGAGAGAGAGTCATTATAAGCAAGTATATGATTGTGATGGAATATTATGTGCTATGAGACAATGACAAGGAGGATGACTTCAGAATAAACTGAAAAGACTTACATGAACTGATGCAAAGTGAAGTGAACAGAACCAGGAGAGTGTTGTATACAGTAGCAGCAATATTGTATGGTAAACCATTAGTGACTTAGCTATTCTCAGCAATACAATGATCCAAGACAATCCCAAAGGACTAAGGATGAAGTAGACTATCCTCTGCCAGAGAAAGAACTGATGTTGTTTGAATACAGACTGATGCATGATATTTTTAACTTTCATTCTTTTTCTTTTACTGGAGTCTTCTTGTACATAAGGACTAAAATGGAAATGTTTTATATGATTGTACATGTATGTCTTATTGCTTACCATCTCAGGGATGGAGGAGGAGAGGGAGGGAGGGATAGGATTTGAAATTGAAAACTTAAAAAAAGATGTTAAAATTGTTTTAGAATGTAATTGGGGAAAAATAATTATAACCATGATAGCTGAAATATATATAACTCACAGATTTAAGATTTACAAAGTACTTTATATTATATATAAAGCACTCTATGTTATTATATAGGAGATGATCTAGCATAGTAAAGAGAAATAGTGCTGGACCTTGAATTAGAAAGTTCTTAGTTCAAATCATGCCTCTACCATTTCCTAGTTGTTTTATATAATTCACATAATCTGGAGTAATTCACTTAACATCTCTTAAACATCTCAGTAAAGTGAAGCATTTGGACCAGATGGATGTTAAAGTCCCTTCTGGCTGTAGATCCATGATCCTAGAACTCATTCCCAACTCCTATAGGGAGGCTGGGTCACCAGAATTAACTACTCTTTGCATGTTCAGGATTTGGAAGCTGCCCTGAGTGGTGAGGGTGGTTAATCTAATGATATATCTAATGAGCCAGCATGGGGGCAAAACATACTTATCATGGTGGCATAGTAAGAGCAGTTTGTACAAAAAAACAATAAAAAATCAAAAACCTAACCTTCCCCTTCCCAACTGTGACACACTCTCCCACTGATACATAAGGAGTCCAGGACAAAGTGAGCTCAAGCCCAAAGGATAACTTACAGCTTTTGGAATTCCTCTTGCTGGAGTCCTCAAGATATTTCCCTTAGGCAGAATGTAACTTTTCCGTTGGACTCTTTGCAGAGCATGATCTGCTTCTCTTTTTCTTTTCTCAGTTTCTAGTCTAGCCTTGGTTCCCAGTGTGATATTGCCATCAACATTAACCATGACTTTACCAAGGATACTGCCAAGATAGAGATGAAAAAGGTCAGAATTTTCTGGTTCTCCAAAGTTCTCAAGAACTTTCTCTGGCCAAGGTGTGTGTGTGTGTGTGTGTGTCTGTGTGTGTGCATATATATGTCTGCTGGGAGTGCAGGTGGGGAAGGTGGGATGGAGAACTGATGACACTTTCATGACCTTCCCTTCTCCCTGAAGAAGTTTTCTTCTCAAAGTCTTTGTCTTAACAAATCTCCTAAATCTCCTGAGTTTTGCTCTAGGTTTAATACAAGCATGTGGCCAAGTTCCTCAACTAATTGAAACAGATTTCATGATAATAAGACTAGTCCAAGAAATTTTTGCACTTGGTCTGATTGACTGAGATTTGTTCTCATCTGGCTAAGGTGTTAGGGAGAAACACTTTCAAGTACTTTAAATGGGGTGGGGTAAATGATCAATTAGTTTACAATCCTACAATTATTCCAGTTCTGCTGATGATGAACCTGAGGTTTGAATATATTAAGTAAATTGCCTAGGATTGCACAACTAGTATTTTTTTTTTTTGCACGAGGGAGATGAGGCAATCAGGGTTAACCAACTTGCCCAAGGTCACATAAGTAAGTGTCAAGTATCTGAGGCCACATTTGAACTCAGGTCCTCCTGATTCCTGGGCTGATACTGTATTCACAGGGCCACCTAGCTGCTTCGCCCTCTTTTATTTTTCTAGAAAGTATCAATAGCAGAATTCAAACCTGCCTCCAAACCCAGTGCTCTAAGAAACTTAATTATACAATAATCTCCTTTTTTTTAGGAAGGTCATATGTCCAGTTTAAGTACAGACTTTGATGTCTAATGCAGCTGGAAATATAAGTCATGCAGAGGGATGAAAGGGTAGCTATGTAGTACAGTGGATAGAGTATTCAGTGTGAAGTCAGGAAGACACATCTCCCTGAATTTAAATCTAGCCTCAGATACTTCCTAGCTGTATGACCCTGGGCAAGTCACTTAACCTTATTTGCCTTAGTTTCCTTATCCATCAAAGGAGCTAGGGAAAGAAATGGCAAGACCACTTTAGTGTCTTTGCCAAATGGGTCAGAATATGATTGCAGAGCAGCAGAAGGATGAGATGGCACTGTGTTTGACCTTTCAAGTGGATGTTTCAGGACAGGTTGAGTCTTATATTTTTCTCAGATTGTACTCCCATGTCAACTAAATTCACCTTTACCTGTCCTGGAGATGATTTTTTCCATGGGGTGGGTTTTTCTAAGTCTAATAGCCTTCAAAAGGATAGAAGAATTTCTCCTAACACACACTTAAAATGGCCCAGTACCTGTGGTTACAACATGGTACAGCTCAAGAGGCCCTGGGCATTATCAGTCCACAGATTCAGTTTCTCTCCTTTCTCAAGAAGCTATTTCCCATCATTCTCACCCCAAAAGGTATGAGTTACTCAGGCACTGGTGGTATTGTTCTCATACACTAAGGACTTTTACAAAGTTCAAGGAGAAAAAAAATAAGCTTACAATTACCCTCTAAAAAAATTCTTAATCTAGACCCAATTTAAATGTCCATACTGTAGCCTATAATTTACATTGATAGGAAGTGAATGATTACAGACTGTAATGACTTCCTGCTGTTTAATAGAGAACATGAAAATGGGAGAACAGAGAAGGAATGTGGATGGAGGTTACCGGTCTGAATTGTTCAGATTCCTGGAGCAAGAGTTTACCTGCTGTATTGAAATGGGATTCACATGATAAGTGACAGGTGAAGCAGATCTAAAAGACTCTGGGAGTGGGGGGAGAAATTAGAAAGTAGAACGCACAGCACATCTTTTGCAATGATGATATTCTTTACTATAGCTAATAACAACTGGTGTGATGCAGGAAGAGAAGAGAAAAAAACTCAGTTGACTTGATTTTTAGTTTTGCCCTCAGGTCCCAAGAACATGACCTCTTAGCTTCTTTAATCCATCTGGAAATGCAGCAAATCATCCCTGACAAGCCTGAATTCCCAGAAGAAACTTAATTTCTAGCAGTGTTGTATGGTGGTAAGACTGAGCTGTGAGTCAGGAAATATGGGTTCTAGTACAGACCCTGCCACAATTAGTTTATAGGATCAAAGATTTAGAGTTGAAAGGGACCTTAAAATACTCCTGGCCCAAACACCTCATTTTATAAATGAGAAACTGAAACCCCAACTGTTTAAGTAACTTGCTCATGAGCAAGGGATTAGAGCATGGGTGCCCTGATTCCAAATCTTGCACTTTTGTGGGAAGTTAGGTAAATTGCTTTAAATTTACAGGCAGGGATCTTGGCTTTGGTACCTGGAGATTCAAACAGAAGACTTGCCATTTTAACATCCTGATTGTGATCTGCTTGTCAGAGGTTAGACCTTATTTGGGAAGGTTGGGAAAGGGACAGGGCTAACTTAGAAAAGTTAGAAGTAGGCAAAGTTTGTTTTGGCAAGTTTTTGCCCAATGCTTCCTCTTAGAATTAACTTGCTCCATTATAGTTTTCCCCACCCTAATATCTTCATGATGTTTCCTTAGGTTCCTATAGTACAGCAGATGGGGATATTTCAGTTTCCTTGTTGGGTCTCCAGTGAATTCAATCACTATCTCCATGTAGATGATTACCATGTCTGCATCACTGACCACCTTTTTGGTAATGAACTCAACATTCCCAGAGCACATTTCATTATCTTTCTTCCAAAACCTGTCGCTCTTCTTCATTTGCCTATTACCAGTGATCCTCTCTCTCAACTTCATTGTGATCCTTCACCTCTCATTCGAACTCACTCCCCATATCCAATATGTGGCCAAATCCATAATATAATATGGGACAGGTATTTAGTGCTTTTTGTAGTGGACGGGTCTATTTGTACATGGCAATCCTTGAGGTCCTTTCTAGTCCTAAAATTGGTAGAATTTCAGATTTGGAAGGGTTCTTGAAGGTGAGGTGTAATGGAAAGACCACTGACACTAGCGTTCTTGGATCTGGTTCATATCCAGCATTTGACACTTACACTCTCCATTCAGATATAGGATGCTATGATGACCTAGTCAGTTCATATCACAATAACCATCCCCACAAGAAAGTTCTTGTCAAGTGACCATACAACTTTTGCTTGACATCTTCCAATCACCGGAGAAACCCACTTCTTCTAAGATAATGCATTCTACTTTTGGAGCGCCCTAAATGTTAGAAAGCTGCTATCAGCCTTTATGCAACTTCTGCCCATTGCTTCTATATTGTACCATATCTTATTCCCATTCCCAGGGTTAGTACTAGTGAATGGGATTCTTCATCCAATGGGAGGGTGAAATTCTAGTAAAGAAGATAGTAAGACAAAGAAGCACTAAGAGCTCTCAGAATTTCTGTTCTGGTCTTTCTGTTCAACCTTGAACCTTGTTCTGGATTAACACATGTCCCATAGGACTTCCTTGTCATCTAACATTTAGCACAGTGCCTGGAAAATAGGAAGTTCTTAATAAATATTTATTGTCTTTCTGCCTCAGGCTCCAGGATAGCTTTTGGACAAAGTGAACAGTATACGATTTATAATTTGACCCCCTTTCCCAAAGTTTTCTGGTGAAGCATGGAAAGAAAGGCCATGTAAAGTATGGTCCTGGTCCCTATTGAAAATGGCACAGTTGGCAGAGGTTCTTGGAGACCTTCTGCTGGTTCTGTAAGTATTTAGTAGTAGTTCTGAATAGGAAAGCACATGCACAGTGATCTCCTGATCGTTACAGCTGCAATATGGGAGTTGTCATTAGTGCTTCTGGGAAATCTTGCCAGTGCTCTGATTTCACACAGCAGAAGAGACTGCAGACTTACCAGCACGTTTATGAGCAGATCTCGAGCACTACGCACATTTTCGACATATCTTCCAAAGCTTAGTAGCCTTTGTCAACAAAATGCATTACGGTAGGCCAATGCACATTCATGTTCCACACCTTTGCATTAATAACCTTAATTTCCCTCATCCTTTATAATCAGCATTCCACCCCCAGACGTTTATTTCAAGATGTCTGAGGGCCCACACAAGGAGGAAGGTAATAACCCTTCTTCTAAAGCCGACGGCTCGGCTGAGAAGGTAGAGATTAGGAAAAGTAGCAATTATACCTGAAATGTTAATAACTGGATATCTTTTCTGAACTCTTACAAGTATTTACATTTAAAAAGATAAAATTACAGCAAAAAAATGAGAGCGAATAAGAGCAGTTTCAAGGAAAACGGACAATTTTCTCTTTTTGTTGTTAGGGCCTGGTTCCCTGGGTAATTCTGCCACGTGAGACTGGATAAGTAAAGAGAACCATTATTATGCAAAAGGCTCTGTCACAAAAGGGCATTACATATCTTCTACAAAAGGGGATTTCTTTAAAAAACACAACGGGTGTATTCAGTGTTTGGGGTTTGTAGTGGAAATCTACGGTAGTGCTTGCCAATACCATCCTGCAGCTGGGTATTATGCTCTGCGTTCCTGGGAGGGGGGAAGCGTAAACTTGAGTAGTTCATGTTAAGCTCTTGAATTAGAGTTTGCTGATGTTGGAATATAACTTTGAATGAATTTTGGCATTTCCTCTCTCTTCAAAGGTCAAACAATAAAAATAAACCTCTGGGTTTTGAGTTAGAAGGGGATGCCAAATTTATGTTTATTTTTGTAAAAAAATTAGTTGGAGATGGTTTTGGCAAAGGTTCGAATGCCATGTATCAATGTTGCAAAAACAAATGGTGGAATGAACACTACTAAATTTGTCCCTTTTAACAAAGAATTAAAACATATCTTGGAAAATTAACAGTCTGTATCCTATAAACTTCTATTGCAAAGTGCACAGAGGAGGAAAATCAGAATGGTGAGGTCTTATATTCATGGTTCTTAATGATCTGTTGAAGGAAATGGACCTATTTTTCCTGGAAAAGTGAAGATTCAAGGGGCACATGACAATTGTTTTCAAGTATTTGAAAGGATATTTTGTGGAGAAGGAGGAAAAAAAAATTACTCTCTTTGACCCCAGAGGATACAACTAGGAGCTCATTGCAAAGATACCAATTGAGTCGATCAAAAAAAAAATGTCTTAACAATGATAGCTGTCTGAAAATAAAGTGGGCTGCTTCAGGAGGTATTGGGTTTCCTATTCTTGAAGTTCTTCAAGCCAAGGCCACATGAGTACTCCTTGGATAAATGTGGGGATTCCTTTCCTAATAGGGTTTGAACTAATTAACCATTGAGTCCCTTCCAACTCTCACAATTCTGTGATTCTGTGAAACTGTCCTTAGCAGTGCTCTCTCTTTGCCTAAATGATAGCTAGGCTTATTTTTTTAATAGGGTAAAAGAAATCATATGTGTATACATATATATATATATATATATGTATACACATATATTTCAATTTTATATTCACAATATATGCTATATTTGTTTTATCTCAATTTAAATTCAAGGATATTTTTTTTTGAAAGAGACATAGGCAATTTTTCATCATGATATAACTCACCGACTTCAGAATTGTACTATCCCTCCTTAAGTTATATTTTGCATTTCTGTTCTCTAATAAGAAAAAAAAGCTGGAAAAATTAGAACATACACTTTTAAGCATGAACTGAAGCTTAGAATAGGTGAGGAGATGGTTATACCTTTCCCCTGAAGTGTTATACTCAGTTTTGCTGGGTAGGTGATTCTTGGTTTTAGACCTAGTTCCTTTGACTTCTGGAATATCTTATTCCACGCCCTTTGATCCCTTAATGTAGAAGCTGCTAGATCTTGTGTTATCC
>JAQQSK010005861.1:0-14712 GCA_028658325.1 Potorous gilbertii
GTATTCTTTGTTTTCGTTAAGAAATCTTCAAATAAATCTTCGATATTGGCAAGCAGAACAATGGTGAATGTTGTATTTGCCACCATCTCCCAGGTAACTGGCAGAGCTTGTATTGATGTCATTGTTATGGATAACATATGTGGAGGGTTATTCTTTGCATATATTGCTTCAGAGTTTTTGGTTTAGGTGAATAGCAAAAATGTGTTTATCTTGATTCCAAGTGACTTCACTACAGAAAACGCTAAATGCTGATATAACATGCAGGAAAAAGATAGAACAGTCAAGTTGACATAAGGCTTCCATACAGTAAAGGTAGTCACTCGTGACAACATAATATCTTCTCAGTGTTCAATGTTTTTGTTGAGTAATCTTCAGGTAAATCGAAAATTTTGGCCAACAGACAACGTAGAATTGTGGAAATGCAGCTATCTCCTAGTATACTAGCATGGTTTGAATTGAGTGCATTAGTGTGGAAAAGATAGGTGGAGGGTTACCATTTACACTTATTACTTCTGACTTGTCACTTTAGGTGAATAGCAAAAATGAGTTCATATTGATTTACACAGAATTCAATAGAGCAAATGCTTAATATTGATAGAAAAAAGTGAGAAAAAATAAAGGTGATATAATGCTTGACATCGTTATAGTATTCTATCCTGACAATATAAGATCTTCTTAGTATTCTTTGTGTTTGTTGAGAAATCTTCAAAAAAATCTTCGATATTGGCAAGGAGAGCAATGGTGAATGATGTATTTGCCCCTCTATCCCGGGTAACTAGCACAGCTTGTATTGACGTCATTGCTGTAGATAACATGTGTGGAGGGTTAATCTTTCCATATGTCACTTCAGAGTTTTCTATTTGGGCGAATAGCAAGAATGGGTTTATCTTGATTCCAAGTGATTTCACTACAGAAAACGCTAAATACTGACATAACAAGCAGGAAAAAGACAGAAGAGTCAAGTTGACGTAATGCTTCCGGACAGTAAAGGTAGTTACTCCTGACAACATAATATATTCTCAGTGTTCAATGTATTTGTTGAATAATCTTCAAATAAATCTTCTATTTTGCCCAATAGAGCAATGGTGAATTCTCGATTTGCAACTCTCTCCCAGGTAACTAGCATAGCCTGTATTGACATCTTTCCTGTAGATAAGATATGTGGAGGATTATTGTTTGCATATGTTCCTTCAGAGTTTTCTCTTTAGGTGAATAGCAAAAATGCGTTTATTTTGATTCTAAAGGACTTCACTATATAAAACGCTATATACCGGTATAACATGCAGGAAAAAGATGAAAGAGCCAAGTTGACATTATGCTTCCAGACAGTAAAAGTATTCCCTCCTGACAACATAATATCTTCTTAGTGTTTAATGTATTTTTTGAGTAATCTTCGAATGAATTATCCTTTTTGGCCAACAGAGCAAGGCAGAATTGTGGAAATGCAACTATCTCCTAGATTAATAGCATGTTTGGTAGTCAGTGCATTACTGTAGATAAGATATTCCGAGGGTTACCATTTACACTTCTTACTTCAGACTTGCCGCTTTAGTTGAATAGCAGAAGTGCGTTCGTTTTCATTCATGTAGACTTCAATAGAGCAAACGCTAAATATTGATAGAAAAAGCAGGAAAAAGTGATAAAAAGTCAAGGTAATATAACGTTTGCAAATACTACAGGGATTCTATCCCGACAATATAAGATCTTCATAGGATTCTTTGTTTTCTTGAGAAAACTTCAAATGAATCTTCGATTTTGGCAAGGAGAATAATGGTGAATGTTGTATTTGCCACTATCTCCCAGGTAGCTAGCATAACTTTTATTCACGTCATTACTATAGATAAGATAAGTGGAGGATTAATCTTTGCATATGGTACTTCAGAGTTTTGTCTTTAAGTGAATAGAAAAAATGCGTTTATCTTGATTCCAAAGGAATTCACTCTAGAAAACTCTATATACTGACGTGACATGGAGGAAAAAGATAGAATAAGCAAGTTGACATAGTGCTTCCAGACAGTAAAGGTAGTCACTCCTGACAACACAATATCTTCTGAGTGTTCAGTGTATTTGCTGAAGGAATCTTCAAGGAAATCGTCCTTTTTTGTCAAAAGAACAAGGCAGAATTGTGGAAATGCAACTATCTCCTAGGTTACTGGCATGGTTTGTATTGAGTGCATTACTGTGGATAAGATAGATGGAGCGTTACAATTTACACTTATTACTTCAGACTTGTAGCTATAGGTGAAAGGAAAAATGCCTTCTTTTTGATTCATATGGACTTCAATAGAGCAAACGCTAAACATTTATGGAAAACGCAGGGAAAAGTGAGGAAAAGTCAAGGTGATACAGTGTTTGCAAAGATTATAGGGATTCTATCCTGACAATATAAGATCTCAGTATTCTTTGTTTTCGTTGAGAAATCTTCAAATGAATCTTCCATTTTGGCAAGCAGAGCAGTTCTGTATGTTGTATTTGCCACTATCTCCCAGGTAACTAGCATAGTTTATATTGACGTCATTGCTATAGATAAGATATGTGGAGGGTTACCATTTACACTTATTACTTCAGACTTGTAGCTTTAGATGAATAGGAAAAATGCGTTCATTTCCTTTCAGATAGACTTCAATAGAGAAAACGCTAAATATTGATAAAGCAGGAAAAAGTGACAAAAAGTCAAGGTGATATAATGTTCGCAATCGTTATAGGGTTTCTATCCTGACAATACAAGATCTTCTTAGTATACTCTGTTTTTGTTGAGAAATCTTCAAATAAATCTTCGATTTTGGAAAGCAGAGCAGTGGTGAATGTTGTATTTGCCAGTATCTCCCTGGTAACTAGCATAGCTTGTGTTGACGTCATTGCTATACATAAGATATGTGGAGGGTAAATCTTTGCAATAAAACTTCAGAGTTTTCTCTTTAAGTGAAGAGCAAAAATGCGTTTATCTTGATTCCAAAGGACTTCAATATGGAAAACGCTATATACTCATAAAACACGCAGGAAAAAATAGAAGAGTCGAGTTGACATAATGCTTCCAGAGAGTAAATGTGAAAAAAAGTCAAGGTGATATAATGTTCGCAATCGTTATAGGGTTTCTATCCTGACAGTATAAGATCTTCTTAGTATACTCTGTTTTTGTTGAGAAATCTTCAAACAAATTTTCGATTTTGGCAAGCAGAGCAATGGTTAATGTTGTATTTCCCACTATCTCCAAGATAACTAGCATAGCTTGTAGCCACATCATTGCTGGAGATAAGGTAAGTGGAGGATTACCCTTAACATATGTTACTTCAGAGATTTCTCTTTAGGTGAGTAGCAAAAATGCGTTTATCTCGATTCCAAAGGACTTCACTACAGAAAACACTATATTCTTATATAACATGCAGCAAAAAGATGGAAGAGCCACGTTGACATAATGCTTCCACACAGTAAAGGAAGTCACTCCTGACAACACAATATCTTCTCAGTGTTCAATGCATTTGTTTAGTAATCTTCAAATAAATCGTCCATTTTGAGCAACAGAACAAGGCAGAACTGAGGGAATACAACTATCCTCTAGGTTAGTAGCATGCTTTATATTGAGTGCATTACTGTAGATTAGATATCTGGGGGGTTACCATTTACACTTATTCCTTCCCACTTTTCGCTATAGGTGAATAGGAAAAATGCTTTCTTTTTGATTCACATAGACTTCAATAGAGCAAACGCTAAATATTGACAGAAAACCAGGGAAAACGGAGAAAAAGTCAAGATGATACAATGTTTGCAAACATTATAAGGATTCTATCCTGACAATACAAGATCTTTTTGTATTCTTTGTTTTTGTTGAGAAATCTTCAAATAAATCTTCGATTTTGGCAAGCAAGCAATGGTGAATGTTGTATTTACCACTATCACCCAGGTAACTAGCATCCTTGTATCGATAGCATTGCTGTAGATAACGTATGTGGAGGGTTACCCTTTCAATATGTTACTTCAGAGTTTTGTCTTTAGGTGAATAGGAAAAATGTGTTTATGTTGATTCCAAAGGACTTCACTATAGAAAACGCTATATACTGATATAACCTGCAGGAAATAGATAAAAGAGTCAAGTTGACACAATGCTTTCAGAGACTAAATGTACTCACTCCTGAAAATAAAATATCTTCTCAGTGTTCAATGTATTTGTTGAGTAATCTTCAAATAAATCTTCCATTTTGGCCAAAAGGGCAATGATGTATGCTGGATTTGCAACTATCTCCCAGGTAAATATACGAGCCTTTATTCACACAACACCTGAATTCAATCAAACACTGAACATCACAACCAACCCCCACATACCACCTGAATGCAATCTCACACTGAAGAGGAGCCCCAAACATAACTCACCACCAGAATTCAATCTCAAACTGAAGAGCAACCCCAATCCCAACTCACCACCTGAGTTCAACCTCACAAATATACCGCACAGTCCTTAAATGACTACCTGAATTCAACTTGATACTGAACATCACCACAAAACCCCACACAACACCTGAATTTATTCTCACACTGAAGATCAGGTTAGACGACAATTAACCACCTTAACATAATCTCACATTGAAGATCAGCCTAAAAAACAACTCACGACCTGAATTCATTCTCACACTGAAGATTATCCCCAACCCCAACTCACCACCTAAATTCAATCTCACACTGAAGAACAAAGTCAAACCCAACTCACCACATGAATTCAATCTCACACTGAAGATCAGCCCCAAACCCAACACACCACCTAAGTTTAACCTCACACTGAAAAGAAGCGCCAACGCCAAAAACAACCTGAATTCAATCTCAGACTGAAGAACACCACAACCCCAACTCATCACTTGTATTCAATCTCACACTGGAGATCAGCCCCAACCCCAACTCAGCACATAAATTCAATGTCACACTGAAGAGCAGCCACAACCTCAAGTCATCATCTGAATTCAATTTCACACTGAAGAGCAGCCCTAATCCCACCTCACCACCTGAGTTTAATCTCATAAATAAAAGAAGCCCCGTCCCCAAATGACGACCTGAATTCAATTTGACACTGAATATCACCACCAACACCCACACACCACCTGAATTCAATCTCACACTGAAGAGCAGTCCCAACCCCAACTCACCACCTGAGTTTAACCTCACACTGAAAGGAACGCCAACGCCAAGTAACCACTTGTATTCAATCTCACACTGAACATCACCACCAACCCCCACACACCACCTGAATTCAATCTCAAACTGAAGATCAGCCCCAACCTCAACTCACCACCTTTATTCAAACTCACACTGTAGATAAGCAGCATCCTGACCTCAGATCCTGAATTCATTCTCACACTGAAGATCATTACCAACCCCAACTCACCACCTGAATTCAATCTCGCACTGAAGAGGAGCCCAGACCTCAATTTACCACTTGACCGTAACATCAGACTGAAGATCACCCTAAAACGTAACTCACCACCTGAATATGACATTGAAGATCAGTACCACATCCAACTCACCACTTGAATTCATTCTCACACTGAAGATCAGCCCAACCCCCAACTCACAACCCGAATTCAACGTCACACTGAAGATAAGCCCCACTCAGAAATCACCACCTGAATTCATTCTCACTCTGAAGATTATCCCCAACCCCAACCCACCACCTAAATTCAATCTCACATTGAAGATCAGTCCCACCCCCAATTCACAACCGGAATTCAATATCACAATGAAGGTAAGCCCCACCAAGAAATCACCACCTGAATTCATTCTCACACTGAAGATTATTCCTAACCCCAACTCACCCCCTAAATTCAATCTCACACTGAAGATCAGTGCAAATCCCAACTCACCACATGAATTCAGTCTCACACTGAAGAGCAGCCCCAGCCCCAACTCACCACCTGAGTTTAACCTCACACTGAAATGTAGCCCGACGGCAAATAACCACCTGTATTCTATCTCACACTGAACATCACCACCAAACCCCACACACCACCTGAATTCAACGTCGCACTGAAGAGAACCCTAAAGCACAACTAAACACCTGAACGTAATCTCACACTGAAGATCAGACAAGGATGCTTCCCACCACGTGAATTCAATCTCACCCAAAAGATAAGCCCCAACCCCACCTCACCACATGAATTCAATCACACACTGAGTTTAATCACCTAAAGAAAAGAAGTGCCGACCTCAAATGATCACCTGATCACACTGAACAACACCATCAAACCCCACACCCAACCTGAATTCAACACCGCACTGAAGAGCAGCTCGGAGTGCAAATAACTACCTGAACGTAATCTGTCACTGAATCTCAGCCTAAAACCCAACTCACCACCTGAATTATATCTCACACTGCAGATCAGGCCCAACCCCAACTGTCCATCTGAATTCAATCTCACACTGAGGGGCAGCCCCAACCTCAACCAATGACCTGAGTTTATCCTCGTAATGAAAAGAAGTGCCAACCCTAAATGGCCACTGGTACACTGAACATCCTCACCAACCTCCACAAACCACCTGAATTCAATTACACACTGAAAAGCAGCTGCAACTATAACTCACCACCTGAATTCATTCTCACGCTGAAGATCGGCCCCAACACTAGCTCACCACCTGAATTCTATCTCACACTGAAGACCAGACACAACCCCAACTCACCACCTGAATTCAATCACACACTGAAAAACAGCCGCAACTATAACTCACCACCTGAATTCAATCTCACACTGAAGAGCAGCCCGAACCCCAACCCATCACCTGAGTTTAATCTCACAAAGAAACTAAAGGCCGACCTCAAATGACCACCTGAATTCAATCTCACACTGAACATCACCACCAAACCGCACACACCACCTGAATTCATCCTAGCACTGAAGATGGGCCTAGATCACAAGTAACAACCTTATCTTTATCTCACACTGAAGATCAGCCTGAGACGCAAATCAATACCTGAATTCATTCTCACATGAAGATCAGTCCCAAATCTACTCACCACCTGAATTCAATGTCGTAGTGAACATCAGCTCCAAATCCCAAACTCCTCCTGAATTCATTCTAGAACTGAAGATCAGCCAAGATCACAATTTACAGCCTTAACTTAATCTCAGACTGAAGATCACCCTAAAGTGCAACTCACCACGTGAATTTAACTTCACACTGAATAGCAGCCCCAACCCCAAACACCACCTGAGTTTAATCTCAAAAAGAAAAGAAGCGCCGACTCCAAATGACCACGTGAATTAAATCTCACAGTAAACATCACCACTAAACCCCCCCCACACACAACCCAAATTCAGTCTCACACTGAAGAGCAGCCACAAACACAACTCAAAACCTGAATTCAATCTCACACGGAACAGCAGCCCCTACCCCAACACTTCACTTCAGATTAATATCATAAAGAAAAGAAGTGCCGACCTCAAATGACCACCGGAATTCAAAAGCACACTGAACATCACCACCAACGTCTACACACCTGTTGAATTCAGTTTCACACTGAAGAGCATCCCAGATTTCAATTAACCACCTGAATGTAATCTCACCCAGAAGATCTGCCTAAAACGCAATTCAATACCTGAATTCAATCTCAGAGTGAATATCAGCCTGAACTCCAACAAACAATCTGAGTTAAATCTCACACTGAAGAGCAGCAAAAACCACAAACACCACCTGAGTTTAATCTCATAAAGGAAAGAAGCGTCGACCCAAAACGACCACCTGTATTCAAGCTCACACTGAACATCACCACCAACCATGACACACCAACTGAATTCAATCTCTCACTGAAGAGCAGCCTAGAGCACACCTAACCACCTGAACGTAATCTCACACTTAAGATCAGCCTAAAACGCAACACACCACCTGAATTCAATCTCAACCTACAGATAAGCACCAACCACAACTCACCACCTGAATTCATTCTCACACTGAAGATCAGCACGACCAATAAATCACCAACTGAATTCAATGACAAACTGAAGAGCAGCCAAAACATCAACTCCCACCTGAATTCAATCTCACACTGAAGAGCAGTCCAAAACCCAACTCACAACCTGAGTTTAATATCATAAAGAAAAGAAGCACCGAACCCAAATGAACACCTGCATTCAATCTCGCATGGAACATCACCACCAAACCCCATACACCACCTGAATTCAATGTCGGACTGAAGAGCAACACAGACGGCAAATAACTACCTGAAGGTACTCTCACACTGAAACTCAGTCTAAAACGCAACTCACCACACGAATGGAACCTCACAATGAAGAGCAGCCCCAACCCCAACTAAGCAACTGAGTGTAATCTCATAGAGAAAAGATGTGACGACCTCAAATGGATTCAGTCTCACAGTGAACAACAGCACCAAACCCCACACCAACTGAATTCATCCTCCCCCTGAAGATCTAGATCACAATTAAAAACCTTAACTTAATCTCACACTGAATATTAGTCTAACATGCAACACACTACTTGAATTCAATTTCGCACTGAAGATAAGCCCCACCTCCAACTCACCACCTGAAATCATTCCCACGCTGAAGATCAGCCCCAACCCCAACTCACCACCTGAATTCAATCTCAAACAGAAGAGCAGACGCAACTTCAACTCACCACCTGAGTTACAACTCATAAAGAAGAGAAGAGCCGACCTCAAATGAGCACCTGAATTCAATCTCATACTGAACAGCATGACCAAACCCCATACACCACCTGAATTCATTATCGCACAGAAGATAAGCCTAGAGGACACTAAGGAACCTTAACTTAATCTCAGACTGAAGATCACCCTCAAATGCAACTCACCACTTGAATTCAATATCACACTGAAGAGGAGCCCAAATCCCCATTCACCACATCAGTTTAATCTCATAAAAAAAAGATGCACTGACTGCGAATGACCACGTGAATTCAATCTCACACTGAAGAGCAGCCACAAACCCAACTCACCACCTGAATTCATTCTCACACTGAAGATCAACACCACCAACACCTCACTACTTCAATTCAATGTCAAACTGAAGAGCAGCCACAATCCCAACTCATCACCTGAATTCAATCTCACATTGAAGAGCAGGTCAAACCCCAACTCCCCACCTGGTTTTAATATCATAAAGAAAAGAAGTGTCGACCACAAATTAATACCTGCATTCAATCTCGCACTGAACATCACCAGCAAACCTCACACAACACCGGATTTAAGTGTTGCATTGTAGAGCAACCCAGACGGCAACTAACTACCTTAAGGTACTCTCACACTGAATCTCAGCCTAAAACTCAACTCACCACTTGAATGTAATCTCACCCAGAAGATCAGCCCCCAAAAGAACTCACCAACTGAATTCAATCTCACACTGAAGATCAGCCTAAGACACAGCTCACAACCTGGATTCAACCTCCCACTGAATATCAGCGCCAAACCCAACTCACCACCTGGATTCATCCTCACACTGAAGATCAGTCCCAATGCCAACTTACCACCTGAATACAATCTCACACTGAAGAGCAGCCCCAATCCCAACACACCACCTGAGTTTAATCTCATAAAGAAAAGAAGCGTCGACTCTAAATGACCACCAGAATTCAATCTCACACTGAACATCACCACCAAACCCCACACACCAACTGAATTCAATCTCGCAGTGAAGAGCAGCCCAGACCATCATTAACAACCTGAGTGGAATCGCACACTGAAGACCATCCCCACCCCCAACTCACCATCTGTATTCAAACTCACGCTGCAGATCAGCCCCACCCCCACACACCACCTGAATTCAATCAGCACTGAAGACATGTCCAGTCCTCAATTGACCACCTTAACATAACCTCAGACTGAAGATCAGCATAAAACGCAACTCAACACCTGAATTCAATCTCACACAGAAGATCAGCCCCAAACCCACCTCACCACGAGAATTCAATCTCACACTGCGGACCAGCCCCAACCCTAACACACAACCTGAGTTTAAAAACACAATGTAAAGAAGTGCCGACCTCCAATGACCACTTGCCACATGAATTCCTTCTCACACTGAAAATAAGCCCCAAAACCAACTCAAAACCAGAATTCAATCTCACACTGAAGACTAGCCACAACCCTAGCTCACCACCTGAATTCAATCTCACACTGACGAGCAGCCTAGAGCACAATAAACCACCTGAACATAATCTCACACTGGAGATTTCTCTAGGACTCGCCTTACCCCCTGAATTCAATCTTGCACTGAAGATAAACGCAACCCCCAACTCAACGCATGATTTCCTTCTCACGCTGATGATGGGGCACAACTGCAACTCACAACATCAATACAATCTCAAACTGAAGTTCAATGCCAGCCCGAACTCACCATCTGAATTTACTCACACACTGAAGAGCAGCCCCAGCCCCAACCCACAACCTGAATTTAATCTAATAAGCAAAATAAGCGCCAACTCAAAAATAAGAACCTGAATTCAATCTCACGCTGAACATCACCACCAAACCCCACACACCCCTGAATGCAATCTCGCACTGAAGAGAAGCCACACTCCCAAAACAACAACTTAATTCAATCGCACATTGAAGAGAAGTTCAAAACCCAATTCACCCCCTGAGTTTAATTACATAAAGAAAACAAGCGCTTATGCAAAATAAGCACCTGAATTCAATCTCATACCGAACAACACCACCAAACCCCAAACACCCCTGAATATAAACTCGCACTGAAGAGAAGCCCCACTCCTAACACAACTTAATCCATTCTCACACTGAAGATCAGGCTCAATCCCACCTCACCATCCTAATTCAATCTCAAACTGAAGAGCAGACAAAACCCCAACTCACCACAAGGTTTAAATCTCACATTGAAGAGCAGCCCAAAATCCAGCTAAACAGCTGAGTTTAATTACATAAAGAAAAGAAGCGTCGACCCAAAATAAGCACCTGAATTCAATCTCACACTGAAAAACACCACCAAACCCCACACACCCCTGAATTCAATCTCGCACTGAAGAGAAGCTGCACGCCCAACACAGCAACTTAATTCATTCTCACACTGAAGATCAGCCTGAAACGCAACTCACCACCTGAATTCAATCTCACCCTGTAGAGCAGCCCCAACGCCAACACACCACCTGAGTTTAATCTCATAATGAAACGAAGCGCCGACCCCAAATAACCACCTGTTTTCTATCTCGTACTGAACATCACCACAAACCCCCAGACACCACCTGAATTCAACCTCACACTGACGAGTAGCACCAAGCCCAGCACAACACCTGAATTCAATCTCACGCTGTAGAGCAGCCACAACCCCAACTCACCATCTCAGTTTCATCTCATAAAGAAAAGAAGCACTGGACACAAAGGACCAACTGTTTTGAACCTCACACTAAACCCCACACACCACCTGAATTCATTATAGCCCTGAACATCAGCCAGGATCCCAATTCAAAACTTTGCTTAATCTCACACTGAAGATCAGCCTAAAACGCAACTCGCCACATAAATTCATTCTCACACTGAAGATCAGCCCCCAAACTAACACACAACCTGATTTGAGTGTCACTCTGAAGACTAGCCCCAACCCTAGACCACCAAATGAATTCAATCTCACATTGAAGAGCAGCCCAAAACCAACCCATCACCTGAGTTTCATTTCATAAAGAAACGAAAGGCAGACCCAAATGGGCACCTGAATTCAATTCCACACTGAAAAAAACCACCAAACTCCACACACCCCTGAACTCAAACTCGCGCTGAAGAGAAGCCCCACTCCCAACACATCTTAATTCATTCTCACACTGAATATCAGTCCCATTAACAACTCACCATCCGAATTCAATCTCAAACTGAAGAGGAGGCACAACCCCAACTCACCACCCTAGTTCAATCTCACATTGAAGAACAGCCCAAAACCCAACTGAACAAATGACTTTAATTACATAAAGAAAAGAAGCGCCGACACAAAATAAGCACTTGAATTCAATCTCACGCTGAACAACACCACCAAACCCGACACAACCCTGAATTCAATCTCGCACTGAAGAGAAGCCCGACTCCCAACGCAACAACTTAATTCATAGTCACACTGAAGATGAGCCTAAAACGCAACTCACCACCTGAATTCAATCTCACGCTGTAGAGCAGCCCGAACCCCAACACACCACCTGAGTATAATCTCATTATGAAAAGAAGCGTCGATCCCAAATAACCACCTGTATACTACCTCATACTGACTATCACCACAACCCCCACACACCACCAGAATTCAATCCCCCACTGAAGAGCAGCCCCAACCCCAACTCACTACCTCATTTTAATCCCATAGAGAAACGAGGCGCTGGCCACAAATGACCACCTGTTTTGATCCTCACACTGACCATTACCAGCAAACCCCACACACCACCTGAATTCATTCTAGCCGTGAACATCAGCCTAGATCAAAATTGAAATCCTTACTTAACCTCACTCTGAAGATCAGCTGAAAACGCAAGTCGCCACATGAATTCCTTCTCACACTTAAGATCAGCCCCAAAACCAACTCACCACCTGAATTCAATCTCACACTGAAGAGCAGACACAACCCCAACTCACCAGCTGAATTCAATCTCACATTGAATAGCAGCCCAACGCCCAACTAACCACCTTAGTATAATTACATAAAGAAAAGAACCACCGACTCAAAGTAAGCACCTGAATTCTGTCTCACACTGAAGAAGACAACCAAAACCCACACACCCCTGAATTCAATCTCACACCGAAGAGAAGCCTCACTCCCAAAACAACTTAATTCATTCTCACACTGAAGATCAGTCCCAACCCTAACTCACAATCTGAATTCAATCTGAAACTGAAGAGCAGACACAACCCCAATTCACCACCTGAATTCAATCTCACATTGAAGAGCAGCCCAAGAACCAACACACCCCCTGAGTTTAATTACATAAAGAAAAGAAGCGCCGACCCAAAAGAAGCACCTGAATTCAATCTCACACTGAACAACACCACCAAACACCACACACCCCTTAATTCAGTCTCGCACTGAAGAGAAGCACAACTCCCCAAAAAACAATTTAATTCATTCTCACACTGAAGATCAATCCCAACCCCAACTCACCACCTGAATTCAATCTCACACTGAAGAGCAGCCCAAAACCCAACTCACCACCTTAGTTTAATTACATAAAGAAAAGAAGCACCGACCCAAAGTAAGCACCTGAATTCTGTCTCACGCTGAAGAACACAACCAAACCCCTCACACCCCTGAATTCGATCTCGCACTGAAGAGAAGCCGCACGCCCAACACAGTAACTTAATTCATTCTCACACTGAAGATCAGTCTGAAACGCAACTCACCACCTGAATTGAATCTCACCCTGTAGAGCAGCCCCAACCCCAACACACCACCTGAGTTTAATCTCATAATGAAACGAAGTGCCGACCCCAAATAACCACCTGTATTCTATCTCGTACTGAACATCACCACAAACCCCCAGACACCACGTGAGTTCAACCTCACACTGAAGAGCAGAACCCACCCCAGCACAACTCCGGAATTCAATCTCATGCTGTAGAGCAGCCAGAACCCCAACTCACCACCTTAGTTTAATCTCATAAAGAAAAGAAGCACTGGACACAAAGGACCACCTCTTTTGAACCTCACACTAAACCCCACACACCACCTGAATTCATTATAGCCCTGAACATCAGCCAGGATCCCAATTCAAAACTTTGCTTAATCTCACACTGAAGATCAGCCTAAAATGCAACTCACCACATAAATTCCTTCTCACACTGAAGATCAGCCCCCAAACTAACACACAACCTGATTTGAGTGTCACTCTGAAGACTAGCCCCAACCCTAGATCACCAAATGAATTCAATCTCACATTGAAGAGCAGCCTAAAACCAACCCATCACCTGAGTTTCATTTCATAAAGAAACGAAAGGCAGACCCAAATGAGCACCTGAACTCAATTGCACACGGAACAACACCACCAAACCCCACACGGCCCTGAATTCAATCTCGCACTGAAGAGCAGCCGCACTCCCAACACAACGTAATTAATTCTCACACTGAAGATCAGTCCCAACCCCAACTCACCACCAGAATTCAATCTTAAGCTGAAGAGCAGGCACAAGGCCAACTCACCACCTGCATTCAATCTCACATTGAAGAGCAGCATAAAACCCAACTCACCACCTTAGGGTAGTTAGATAAAGAAAAGAAGTGCCGACCCAAAATAAGCACCTGAATTCAATCTCACACAGAACAACACCACCAAACCCCACACAACCCTGAATTCAGTCTTGCACTGAAGAGAAGCCGCACTCCCAACACAACACCCAAATTCATTCTCGCACTGAAAATCTGCCTAAAACGCAACTCACAAACTCAATTCAATCTCAAGCTGTAGAGCAGCCCCAAACCCAACACACCACCTGTGTTTAATCTCTTAATGAAAAGAAGCGCCCACCCCAAATAACCACCTGTATACTCTCTCATACTGAACATCACCGTCATCCCCCACACAACACCTGAATTCAATCTCACACTGAAGAGCAGCCCCAACCCCAACTCACCACCTCATTTTAATCTCATAAAGAAAAGAAGCACTGGACACAAATAACCACCTGTTTGGAATCTCACACTGGACATCACCACCAAACCCCACACACCACATGAATTCATTCTAGCACTGACCATCAGCCTAGATCACAATTAAAAACCT
>JAQQSK010005862.1:0-14711 GCA_028658325.1 Potorous gilbertii
CATGTTCTAGTTCCTGATTAAATAGCAATCATAAAATCAAATTTACCATTAAAATCTTAACTTTTCCATCAATGCCAAATTTTACCTGAGACTACATTCCTCTAGGAAATTTAGACTGAAATTCTTTTCCCCAAACTAAAGATGTCTTTGATTTATTCTCAGGAATTAATTCAGTTAATTGTTTTGGTACTAATTGCTTTTATCCCACTTTGTAACGTGTCCCATTTTGCTCCCCATCTCTCCTCTTCCCCTGCTTCCTAATACCTTGCATTCTGATTACTACTTCCCTCAATGTACCCTCCCTTCTATCACACCTCACCCTTCACTCATCCCCATTCTCTCTCTTTTCTTGCAGGGCAAGATAAATTTCTATACCCCATTCCCCGTAGTTATTTCCCAATTATATGCAATAAAAATTCTCAACATTCGTTTCTAATACGTTGAATTTCAACTTCTCTCCCTTCCCCCCTCCCTCCCCAGCCCCACTGAGAAGGGAAGCAATTCAATCCATACTAAATATGTGTTCTTTCACAAAAGACTTCCATAATAATTATGTTGTGTAGTACTAATTATATTGCCCTCCTTCTATTCTATTCCCCCTTATTTTTTCTCCTACAATTGATCTTGTTCCTTCCCAAAAGTGTTTATTTCTTGTGACTCCCTTCTCCCATTTTCCCTCCCTTCTAACAATTCCCTCACCCCACTTGTCTTCTCTTCTCCTTCTTTCCTGTGGTGTGATATAAATTTTCATATCAAATTTAGTGAGCATGTTATTGCCTCCTTCAGTCACATGTGGAGAGAGTAGCTTTATTTTCCCCCCTCTCTCCCCTTCTCCTTTATCTCCTCCATTGAATAAGATTTTTCTTATCTCTTTTATGAATTATAGTCTGCCCCATTCCATTTCTCCCTTTCTCTTCCTGGGATTTTTCTCCTTCACCCCTTAATTTTTTATTTTTTTTAATTTTATTTTCCCTGTGGATATCATCTCTTCTGATATAACACACCCTGTACTCTCTATCTATCTATGTGTATGTGTGTGTGAGTGTGTACAATCTCTCCTTCTATCCAAATACTGAGAAAAGATTCAAGAGTTAAAAATATTTTCTTTCCATTTAGTAATGTAAATAGTTCAGCTTTAGAGAGTCTTTTATGATTTTTCTTTCCTGTTTACCATTACATGCTTCTTTTGATTCTTGTCTTGGAAAGTCAAATTTTTCAATACAGGTCTGGTCCTTTCCTCAACAAGAATGATTGAAAGTTGTGTACATCATTGAATGACCAATTTTTCCCTTGAAGTATTATATTCAGATTTTCTGGGTAGGTGATTTTGGTTTCAATCTCAGTTTCTTTGACTTCTGAAATATCTCATTCCCAATCCCTTAATGTTGAAGCTGCCATATCCTGTGTTATCCTGATTGTATTTCCACAGTACTCAAATTGTTTCTTTCTAGCTGCTTGCAGTATTTTCTCCATGATATGGGAACTCTGAAATTTGGTCACAATATTCCCAGGAGTTTCTCTGTTTGGGTCTTTTACAGGAGGTGGTCAGTGAATTCTTTCAATATTTATTTTGCCCTCTGATTCTGAAACATCAGGGCAGTTTTTCTGGATAATTTCATGGTAGATAATGTCTAGGCTTTTTTTTTTTGATTAGAGCTTTCAGGTAGTCCTATAATTTTAAAATTATTTCTCCTGGATCTATTTTCCAGGTCAGTTGTTTTTCCAATGAGTTGTTTCACACTATCTTCTATTTTCTCAAATTTTTGGTTTTGTTTACTAACTGCTTGGTTTAACTCAAAGTTATTTGTTTCCCTGAACTCAATTCTCTCTTTCAACAAATTATTTTTGGAACTTTGGAACCTTCTCCTCCATTTGACTCATTCTGCTTTTAAAAACCTCCTTCTACTCATTGGCTTTTTGGACTTCTTTTTCCAATTGAGTTAGCCTCTTTTTAAAGCTGTTATTTTCCTCAGCATTTTTTTGGTTCTCCTTTAGTAAGCTTCTAACTTGTTTTTTAAGGTCTTCTATTGCCTGAGCTCAATTTAAGTTCCCTTTGGAGGCAGAGGCCTTGACTTCCTCTGACAGTATTCCTTATTCTTCCTCATCCAAAAGGATGGGGGGGAGACACCTGTTCCCCAAAAAAGTAACCTTCTATGGTCTTATTTTTTTCCCTTTTGGGGACATTTTCCCAGCCACTTGACTTCTGAGTTTCCTCTCCACAATTACCTTGCCTCCAATTCCCCCAAGCCATCACTTGGGGGCTGAGATTCAAATGAGCTGCTCCCAAGCCTCAGAGGCTTTAAGCAAGTGTGGGGCTGCTATTCAGTGTGAGATTAAGATCAGCTGCTCAGGTGGGGGCAGGGCTACCACACAGGGCTCAGTTCCCTCAGGGGCTTTCTGATGAGACCTTCAACAATGGATGTAGGCTACTACCTGCTATGGGAGTCCTGTGTGCTGATGCCTCTATTGTTGTCACCTCAGGAGGCCTGAGATATGGGGACACCATGCTCCCCTCTCAGCATGCTGAAAAGACACTCTCACTGACCTTTAGCGCCTGGGGGTTGAGGGCTCTGTGCTATTGCTGGAGATTTGTCCCTGAACGCTGCTCGGATCTGCTCCTCTGGGTGCTGCATGGCCAAGGCAGGGCTGGGCTCTCCTCTGCATCCAGTGCAAGACAGACCATTCCCTTTGGACTTTCTGGTCCCTCTGGGATAGAAATCTCCTCCACTCCATTGTTCTGTGCCTTCTGCTGCTCTAGAATTTGTTGAGAGTTCTTCTTTACAGGCGTTTTATGTGCTGTGGGGTAAGAGCTAAGCATATGTGCTTCTTTCTACTCTGCCATCTTGGTTCCTCCTGCCATATGAATTTAATGAAAGGCAAAAGGAGAATGTCAGGGAGAATGGGGAAAATGTTAATATTTGTAATATAAGGCAGACACTTTAAATTTGAGAGGGAAGGAAAGAAAGAAAGGAAGGAAGGAAGAAAGAAAGAGACAGAAGAAAGAAAGGAAAGAAGGAAGTAGAAAGAAAGGGAGGGAGAGAGAAAGACAAAGAGACAGAGAAAGGAAGGAAGGAAGGAAGGAAGAAAGAGAGAAAGAAAGAAAGAATGAAAGAAAGAAAGAAAGAAAAGAAAGGAAGGAAGGAAAGAAAGAAGACAAGATGGCATGAGCAGGATGTGAATTTGGTTCATATTAGGACCAGGAGATACTTGTGCTGGATGGAATAGAGTGAGAAGGAGGAATGTGACTGTCAATGTCAGAGATTGTGTTGCCATATGAATCTAGGGACAGCTAGGTGGTGCAGTGGATAAGGCACCAGTACAGGAGTCAGGAGGACTTGAGCTCAAATCTCACTTCAGACACTTGACACTTACTCACAGTGTGACCTTGGGCAAGTCACCTAACCCCAACTGCCTCATCCTGGGTCACCTCCAGTCATCCTGATGAATGTCTGATCACTAGATTTGGATGTTTCTGGAGGAGAGGTGAGGCTGGTGAACTGCACAGTCCTCCCTCACTCAAAACAAAGTCAAGTGCAAGTCATGTCATAATTTCTCTGATGGCATGGTCTACCTCAGCAATGAAGGATGAACACACACATTTAATGGAAGGAAAAGGCATGACAGAGAGGATGGGAAAAATGTTAATATTGTTGCAATGTAAGGTGGACACCTTAAAGGTTTATGAGATTTTTCATTAGTGTAACAGGCATGGGGCACATTCAGCTATGTCCTTCAAAAAAACATCTTGTGCCCATGTGCTTGGATCAGTTTGGAAATCAGAATGTCGTCAGGATTTTATCTCTTCATGTCAGTGCTCCCAGGTGAAATTTGTCTAGATTCTCCTCTGCTCACCCTCTTTAGAGGAAAGCCTCAATTCCTACAGAGAAGGTGAACAAGGACTTTGGGTGAGGAAACTGGCCCTTCTGCTCTCCTCATAGGTACGAGGCCTGGTCAGAATCTTCCCCATCTTAATGTTAGTTCCAGAGAACTACTTAATTTATACTGAGCTCCTCATTGCTATCCCTCACAGGGAAGGAGTGACCCAAGTTGTATGTTTGTGTGTTTGTGTGTGTGTGTATGTATGTGTGTGTGTTGGGAAGAGGAGGGGTATCCAAGTTTTAAGTCCCCTCCCACCAGATGTCAGTTACACAAAGACCACACAGAGTCACATCCAATATAACCACTTCTCCTAGATGGCAATAAACTGAAAACAGAGTAATGATGCACATGAGAATATACCAGATAAAACACAGAGTGACTATGATGCAGACAGACATGAGCAATGCAAGGAGAAGGATTTATATAATAACAAAACAATAATGTTAGTTTATGAGGGAGGATAACTGTTAAATTATGCAAGGGAATTAGGGTTAAACGAGATGACTGGTGTTTCACAGCTAGTACTTGTCACCTGTTTGAGGATGCTTCCTGACTCTAGGCTGTGGTTTTATCCACCTTGCCACCCAGCTCCTCCAAAATGCTTGCTTTGAAAGACTTGAGCAAGGAGACATCTAGGAGCCAAGATGGTGTAGTAATCAAGGAATGGCTGAAAGTCCCCATTATTCACCACCACACAACCATAAATCATGTGGCAAAAGAAATGATAGACACCACTGTCCAACCCAAACTCCTTGATTTTAACAAACCTCATTATTTCAGGCATGGAAGGAACAAAAATTAAGACAATACACTGACAAATTCAGGAAATCAAAGGGGATTGAACAACTTCTGAAAAGTACAGTCTTTAATATTCAGAGGGATTGTCCATTATGGTTCTAAATTCATGGTGGGAGAGGCACTTTGTACTTGTGTGTACCATAGTAAAGGTCACAAGTGTTTAGATTTGTTTCCAATATAAGAATATCCAACCAATTGTCCCCTACAATCATTGTCAGCTAGAGAGTGTTAAGGAACCCGTGACACTATTATGGCAAGGTGAGAGGCTTGGGAAGCCTGTTTCTGAAAGGCCAGCCACAGGACATTATGTGGACCCATGGAGGTACTACTGCTCTTCTGACTGGGGCCACTAGGTGGCGGCACAGTGCACAGAGCACTGGGTTTCAGATAATGGGTGAGGATTTGCTGTACCCTCCTACTCAAGGGCTTCCCCACACATGCTCTCTCTTTAGATGACTCCTCCCCACCCCCAACACACTCTTTTCCTCCCTATTGAAATAGTTTCTCTTAATGTCTTCTGACTTTCATTCTCAGAGGTCTTCCAGTCCCTCCTATGCTGCTTTCTCTCTTAAAATTCTACCCCAGGTTTGTCTTCATGCAGACTCAAAGTGGTCCAAAATCCTGAATCTCATTCAGAGAAAGATAGCAGTCTCCTTTATCAGTCATTTACTTTACAAAGTGGAAAAGCCCAGGTGTTTGATAGAAGAAAAGAGAGTCACAGATCTGGACTCAGCCTTTAGTCTCTACATTCTCCAAGTCAAAAACGTGGGCTATAGATGGGCCTGATAAGTTGTTACTCATAGGCCTAACCACTGATTCATCCTTTTAAGAGAAAATTGGCTTGACTGGGAGGCTCAGCACCACAGGATAAAATACAGTATGGTGGAATGGACAGAGAAAGTTCAGCAAGCAATCTCTGTGGAGAGGGCCTTTTCCCACAATGGAAGAGGAGCCAGGAAGACTGGACACACTGAGGGAAATCCAGTGGGAACCTGGATGTTGTTGGGTGCCCAACACAGGGAAGCAAGACTGATTTATTGACAGAGACAAGACACTGGGGGCAGTGAGCAGAGAGCTCAAACCTGAGGTGTACAACAAAGTGCAAGACTGGCTATGATTCAGAATGGGAGAAGTCCTTGTTTAGCCATTTACGGAAGCTACTCTACTCCCCCAACTTCTTGTGTTTTCTCCTACCAAGTCCTTTGAAATCTGTTCCTCCTAAATCTAAGCAGCAGGTCAGGTGACACCTGGTTCTCCTGCCCTTTCCTTTGAGAAGTTTTAAGATACCATGATCACTTCTCATCAAGCTGCATGGTTATTGGGGTGTATCATGTCTAGAAGAGCAACTGCCCCTGTTTAGAGAATGGGAATTTCATTATTGAAATCCATGACACTATTAATTTTGCTATGAAGGTGAGAGTCTGCATTCTTTAAGTAATGGAAGAACCCCTTCACTCTAGTGTCAAGCGTTCATGTCAACCTAATAATGTGGTTCTAGAATCACCCATCAATTTCCTCCTATTCTGCTGAGCTGCAATCCCATATCAACAGAGTGCATTTCACCCTTCTTGGATATTGACTCAAATGTTCTCTACCATTATGCTTCTCCCTCTATGTTCTCATTTTCCTCTTGTGTTTATACCTTCTTAAGGTACATTTCTATTATACACACACACACACACACACATACACACATATACAGAGAGAGAGAGAGAGAGAGAGAGAAAGAGAAAGAGAGATACCTTATTCCCTATGTAGCTTACTTTAAATAAGTTATTTAAGAGTTATTCTGAAGTCTAGCCTATCACAGTTCCAAGGCTATGTAATATATATGAAGACAAATTTGCATCCTATTCTAGGATATCAGGTTCATCTCATTACTATCCAAACTTTAGGCATCTGTAGATGGGCATCTGAGACCAGAATTTTAATTGCTTGTTCCGTTCCTGGATTTCGTGTTCTGTGAATTTGTGAGTCTCTATGCTTTTTTTCCTTGAAGAGCTGTAGCTGCAGTATTCACAGCATCATGTACCTTAGAGAGGTTCTAGGCACACTAATAATTAGTCGGACGTTATTATCTACTAGCATTAGCTTAAACCCCACCAGCATTCTTTCCCCCAATACTTAAGTGCAGAAATTTTTTATTTAAGTGATATTTTAAGAACAGGGGGTCCAAAACTTCCTTGATAAGTCAGCGAGACATTGTCCACAGAAAAGTCGACTTCAGAGACCAAATGTGGCAAGAGTAGCTTACACCTCCTGATTACTAGAAGTCCTGTATTACTATACTCTGCAAAAGAATGAGTCTGACCAGTTCGCACATCTCTGCCTTCCTTCAGTCCAATCCAGGATAGTCTAAAGCAGGTGATGAACAAGCAGGTGCAGAGGCTGTGGGAGTTGTCATCACAACCCTGCACACAGGCAACCCAGGCCATAGGGTCATCTTCAAACCGAACTGAAGCACTATTGGGAATCAGCAGCACCTCTGGGTCTCTGAGTATACTTTTGGGGATGGGCTAGAAATGGCACACTAAAAATTGTCTGCTTCATACATCCCTGGGCTGCTTACCATGGCAGGTGAGGATGCCACCCTGTGGTCAAAACACAAAACATTGGACAAATGCTTCTGTAAAGTTGCTTCCATTCATCATTACTCCATGGAATGTATGAGCACACTCATGTCTAACACCAAATCCAGTAGATGGACTCAAGATAAAGAGATGTACATTTTTAGACTTGTCTTCTACATAGGTTCATTTCATTTGACTCAATTTATTTGCCTTTCTGGAATTTTTCAGACATTTCATTCTATGAATTAATAGTGTCATAGGTGGGGAAGGAATAGAAGTATTAATCTAAAAATAAATCCTTTGAATCACATTGGAATGTATGGAAGAGAACAGAAGAAAGCTCAGAAGGAAATAGAGGAACAGACTTAAAACACGAGAACCTCCTTATATACATTTCTCAAAAGACCAGCAATATGAAATGCAGGTTCATGGTTTTACAGAAAGTCCCTTTACTGAGTTTTGTCATGAGGATGGAAATGCTTTTTTTAGTGTAAAAAATTTAAGTAAAAAAATAAAGGACAAAATGTTGGAACAGCTTAATCAAGAATAGAAAGAACTGAAAGCCAAGATTCCCTGGAGAATGATTGCACACATTTTGATATGAAGGTAGAAGAAAATCATCCCAGAAGAAAAGAGGCACATATGAAGAAATGAGATAAAAACTGGGGAGATCTGAATAAAGTAACAATATCTAAGAAGAAAATCTACAGAACAATTACAGTCAGACACCCCCCATGACTACACATCAGACATCTATTCAGTACAAGCCCTAGTAATGGTATGAAAGGGCTGACCTTCAATCAGGCCTCCTTCCTCTCAGAATGTTGTGTTGGACTGTAAATGAGGTGTGACATGGAAAATGTTTTGGCTGGTTTGGTTTAGCTATTTTTTTTGTGTGTGAAAAAGACAAGCTTGGGGTGGGTTAGTGAGAAGTGGTAGCAAAAAAACTCAACTAAATATATGAAAAATTAGCAAAGGAAAAATATTCTGTTTAGAAACAACTGGACCAAGCCTGCCACAAAGTACTTATTAGATGCTATTTGGAGACAGAGATCAATGCAACAATTCTTCTGGGACAATATTTCTAGCTGGAATAAACAGGTCCAGACTGGGTCCCAGGTGGGTAAGCATTAACATCTAGGAGTAATGCTGATGAACTGTATTCTTAAAACCAAATTACCTGTAATCGTCCTACCATCACATAGCCTCAATTCATTAAAAGCATCCATTCCTGTGTTACAATAAGCAGAGTAACTAAAACTCTTCCCAGTCAGTGCCTGGAGCACCCTCTCCCCCCAGATACAGACAGAATCCCCACCATGAAAATGGGCACAAAAGAGAATCCAGCAGTAGTGAGGCATCTGGAGAGAGAACATAGATGGCAAAGTGGTAATTCACAAGGCATGACAGAAGACGTCATTCCTTCCTGTCTGGACCCCTGCACAATCTCTGTTCTGGGGGTCTGAATCTTTGCCTTTCAGGATCCCATAGCAATCACCTCACTCCACCAGGAGAGGTCAGGACACCTGCAGCTCTCTGTCTTTAGTGTGTCTCTCTGCTTCCTCATCACCTAGAAAGTACAAGCTCTCAATCATTCATGGACAATCACAGACCCACAAAGGTAGACCAGAACCCTGCAGGGAACACCTGGATTCTCCCAGCAGAAGGGCAAACTGAGTCTGCCCTTTCAGTTAAGTAGAAAATATGATTTTCTCATAACCTAGAAAGTACAATTGCTCAGTCATCCATGATTTGTCCTTCACAGGCTACATCCTGTCTTTCACTCAGGTGCCTTGCTTCCTCAGTATGATCAGTCACCAACACTAGGGACTCTGGGTCTCAGAAGGCATACCCTTGAGGATACAGAACAGAGCTTCTTCCATCTACTGCTCTCAAGCTCCACTTTTAAAAATGCCACATTCCCTGGTGACTGGAACTCCAGGCAGAGGAGCTCACCATTCACCCAGAATCTGCTAGATTTATGAAGCTGCAGCAAAATGAAAAGGGGAGAACTAATCTTTGCCTAATGGGATGGGCACAGAACAAGGAAAACAGAAATATGAGAAAAAGATGAATGCTCTCCCAAAGCAGAGGAGTAACCATAAATAAGGAGGATATATGGGGCCCAAAGCCATACTTCTCCCTTGGCTCAGCAGTCTATCCACTGCATCACATAGGAGCCCCATGAAACCACAAAATTGACCAAAAATTAAAAAGTCTTGGGATGGTTGGGAATGGCTGAAGTCCCCACCACCCAAAGGTCTCAGGAGTTGGGACATCTTCAGGGTATCAAAGTCTCAGGGCCTTCCCCTGAGCTATGCCAGTCACTTCTGCTCCTAGAACCCCCACAACCCCAGCTGCTTTGCATAAAGAGATCCAGAAGGAGAGGACCTGCAGATACAGGGACATAAACTGGGGCTGGGGGCAGAAAAGCCATAGCGGAGGAGACACTGCACAATGGAGTCCCTGTTCCAGATTCTCTGTGGGATCCTCATTCTTTTGGTCCCAGGTGAGAATATAGGACAGCACAACAGGCAGATATACAGTTTTTCACAGGATGAGAAAATTCAAAGGAGCTTAGAACTTCTGAGGCCATGAGCCAGCACATTCCAAGGGGGAATGTAGGAGATCAGTGGGTTCTGGAGAGCCAGGCTGTCGAGGACTAAAGATCAAAATGGAAGGAGACTGTGTTTTCTTATTCCATGGTGATTGATCTTTAATCCCTGTTATAGGTTCCAGAGGAGACATTGTGCTGACCCAGTCTCCAGCCTCTATGTCTGTGACCCCAGGAGAGAGAGTCACCATCAGCTGCAAGGCCAGTCAGAGTGTCAAATATAGTGATGGAAACACTTATCTGTCCTGGCTCCAACAGAAGCCTGGACAATCTCCTCGGCTACTCATTTACAAGGTTTCCAACCTGGGCTCAGGAGTCCCTGCCCGGTTCAGTGGCAGTGGTGCTGAGGAGGATTTCACCCTCACAATCAGCAGCCTGGAGCCTGAGGATGGGGCAGATTATTACTGTGCTCAATCTTCTTTTACCCCTCCCACAATGCTACATCCCTGAACAAAAACCTCCCCAGACCTAGGCTGACTGGTGACAGGCGCTCAGCTGTCTCTTCTCCTTTATCTCCTCCAGCAGCTGCAGGGCTGCCTGCTCAGGGGCAGGGTCTCTGAGGCTGACATAAGAAAACCGACTCCAGGCTCAGGGGAAAGGCCTGGACTCAGGGGAAAGCTCTGGGCCTGAGAGCTCTTGCTCCTCCTTAGCCTTGAGCAGTACAGTCAAGGAAGGAATCAAGCTCTCTCAGAGTGGCTCACTTTGCACTACTCTGGTCTTGATGTACCCTCCCATTCATATTTTATCTGACTCACCACAGAGCAACGAAGAGGAAACCAGAAATTATTAGACAGAGATTTTTCTGTCTTGTCTTCTAAGCTCAGTAGCACATAAAAAAGCAATGACTCCAAAATATTTTATACTATCTAAAGCAACTTTAAAAGAAATTTCTCTATCTCTCTTGTATGAAACGCAAAATGTATAATTTTGATTACATTACATTGAAAAGTTGTTCTACAACCAAGGCCAATGCAACCAAAATTAGAAAGGAAGCAGAAAACTGGGAAAAAATTTTACAACTACGATCTCTGAAGTTAAAGCCTCCTTTCTAAAATATGTAGAGAAATGAGTCAAATGTATAAGAATACAAGTCACTCCCCCATTGATAAATGGTAAAAGGGTACGAACAGGCCGTTTTCAGAGGAAGACATTAAAGCTATGTACAGTCATATGAAAAAGGGATCTAACTCTCTATGGATTAGAGAGAGGCAAATCAAAACAACTCTGGGCTACCACATCCAACTATGAGATTGGCTAACCTGACAAATCATGAAGATGATAGATGTTGGAGATGATACGGGAAAGGTGGAACACTAGTTCATTGATGGTGGAGCTATGACCTGATCCAACCATTCTGGAGAGCAATTTGAAAGAATGACCAAAGGGCTATGAAAATGTGCATACCCTCTGACCCAGCAATATCCCTTCTAGGGCTGCATCTCAAGAAGTTCATAAAGATGAGAAAAGGACTCACATGTACAAAAATATTTATAGTAGATCTTTTTGCTGTGGACAAAAATTGGAAATTGAGAGGATGCCCATGAATTGAGGAAAGGCTGAACAAGTTTTGGCATATGAATATAATGGAATAGTATTGTGCTATAAAAAATGATGAACAAGTGGACTTCAGAAAACCTGCAAGGATTTCTATGAACTAATGCTTAGTGGAGGGAGTACAACCAGAAGAACATAGTACACAGTAACCGCTACAGTCTGCTATGATTGATTTTGAAAGGTTTAGCCCCTCTCAGCAATGCAAGGACCTAATACAGCTCCAAATGACTCATGATGGAAAATTCCATTCACATCCAGAGAAAGAAGTATATAGTGTGAATGTAGAGTGAAGCAGATTACTTTCTAATTTTCTTGTTTTCTTTTTTCTTCCTCATGGTTTCTCCTATCCATTGTAATTCTTCTATACAACATGACTCATATGAAAATATGTTTAATAAGAATGTGTAGATAGAGCCTATCCTAGATTGCAGGCTGTCTTGGGGAGGGAAGGGACGAAAATTTAAAACTTATGGAAGTGAACGTTGAAAACTAAAAAGAAACAATTTAACTAAAGTACATAAATAACTACTCCCCCACCCCCACACACAGCAATGACTCATGGACCTAAGAGCTCAAGAAGACCAGGCAGTAGGCCTAGGAAATTCATTAATGGGCAAGCTTCAATTTCACATTCTGTGCCTATTTTTTTCTGACTATGTTTTTTAATTTTGTTTCTCTATTTTTTATCTATTCATGTCAGCAGGTACTGAAGCAGCTACTCTTAATTCCTGCAAAGAATGGGAACAAGAGATTGATGCCAGGAAGTTGGCCATTCTGCCCTCCTCAGAGATTTGTTGCTGAGTTAGAATTGTAAACATTTTCCCCATCTTGATAATGTTAGTTTAAGAGAATTCTTTTTAAATCCAAACTGAGTTTCTCATGTCTATCCCTTCCTTGGGATAGAAAGCCCCAAACTACATATTTATATAAATTCAAGACATGAGTCACTTGCTACTATATATCTGTTACACCAAGGACATACAGAGTACAATAAACCTAACATTTTATCCAAGCTGAGAATATATCAGAGATGCAAATATGCCAGAAAATAGAGGGAATGAGCTTTCTTGTTCCAAATGAATTATCTCCATTTGACTAAGAGATCATCCCAGCTATCCCACAAGAGGAAATTCCCCCAAACCTCTGGTGTAGGTTGCTTGGGATAAAGACATTATAGAGGATCTGCCTCCCCTACATGTCAGTTCCTTCTCAGATTTTCTCTCTCTCTTCAGTCAATTCTCCCCAAAGAGATTCAGGATCAACCTCTGAACTGTCTAAAGCGGCAAACCTGAAGAATAGGATCACTCTCCTCCCAGTTTCACCCCCCACCCCACAGTAATGGAACATTGAGTATGTCAATAGGTACATATATGCAAACACACACACATACACAGACACACAGACACACAGAGAAGAATAATTTGAACCCATTCCCCTTCTCAAGGATGGAGGTTTATCCTTCAAGCTTCTCTTATCTAAGTTGCCCATTCCCTCTCCTCCATCCTCCCTGCCTGGATTCCAGGTGTCCCTGTGATCTAAAAAGTCCATCATTTAGAAAACTCTAAATGAGACTTGAGGTTCTAGAGAGGATTGCCTTACACAGGGAGAATCAGGAGTTGTCTGAAGGAATCCCAATCCTAGAACCTGTGTGGAAGGAAAAGGAATGGCCTTGGCCCAGGCCACACTGGGAAAGGCCAAAAAGAACAGGTTAAGGCCAAGGAGCTACACATGGAGGAATAATTTTTGCAATTGAAATCTTCAATCTATTGGGCCTTCCTGGAAAAATGCCATGTCATGATGGAGAGACAAGTAGCTCAATAAAACTAAGCAGTGCCATGCAGTGTTATCTAAGACACACATCTAAGCCATAGTGGAAAGTTCTGACACAAGGTGATCCACTGGAAAAGGAAATGACAAAAATCTAGTAGCTATGCTAGGAAAACACCATAAATGGTGTTAAAGTGATAAAGGAAATGATATCACAAGATGAGTCCTTTAAGGTGGAAATCTCCAACATGCACCTGGAAAAGAGTGGAAGACAACTACAGATATCTCCAGAATGAATAAAGTATCTGGGCCAAAATCAAAAGGAAGCTAATCTGTGGGTATATCTGGTGACAAAGGCAAATCTGGTGTTATAAAGACCAATATTATACATGAAAATGGAATTATGGATCTATGTACCAAGGTATAGTAGATATGGCCAAATAGGTAATAGATTAAACATAAACATCTTCAGTGTTAGTGAGCTGAAATGGAAATGAATTGATGGATTGAATTCAGGTGATCTTTACATATGCAACTTTCCCAAGAACTCCTTAGGAGAAATGCAATAGTCCTCCTAGACAATAAAAGGGAATCTCATCCTTTTAAACTGGGATAGAATCCCAGAAATGACAGCATACTATCTGTACAAATCTAATGGAAACCATACCTCTATGCTGGAACACTGACACCCAAGGAGTCAAACCTGGTCACTTCTATGAAGCACTACAACACCTGCTAGAAATAACATCAAAAAAGATGTCACAGTCATCATGGGGGATTGGAATGCTAAAGTAGGAAATAAAGAAAGTAAAGGGAAAAGATCATTGGAAGGACAGGAAAATTTGGCTTTGCAATACAAAATGAAGCAGGGAAGAGACTAACAGTTTAGTCAAGAAAATTCTCTGCCTCATCTGATAAATGGTCAAAGGATATGAACAGGCAATTTTCAGAGGAAGAAGTTAAAGATATCTATAATCATATGAAAAAGTGCTCTAAATCACTATTGATTAGAGAGATGCAAATCAAAACAACTCTGAGGTACCACATCACACCTATAAGATTGGCAAACATGACAGAACAAGAAAATGATAAATGCTGGAGAGGATGTGGGAGAGTTGGAAAACTAATTCATTGTTGGTGGAGCTGCGAGCTTATCCAACCATTCTGGAGAATGGTTTGGAACTATGCCCAAAGGGCTACAAAAATGTGCATACCCTTTGACCCAGCAATATTGCTACTAGTACTGCATGCCCAAGAGATCATAAAAATGGGAAAAGGTCCCACATGTACAAAAATATTTATAGCAACACTCTTTGTAGTTGCCAAAAACTGGAAATCAAGGGGATGCCCATCAATTGGGGAATGGCTGAATAAATTATGGTATATGAATGTAATGGAGTACTGTTGCACCATAAGAAATGATGAACAAGAAGACTTTAGGGAGGCCTGGAAGGACTTATATGATCTGATGCTGAGCGAAGGGAGCAGAACCAGGAGAACTCTATGCACAGCAATGACCACAGTGTGTG